>MNCL01000330.1:0-63179 GCA_001932985.1 Proctacanthus coquilletti
ATTAGCAGACGCTTACGATCAATGGAAAGATCAATAAACTCGGTAAATGGATCCCAAAAAATTTGAATGAACGCCAAATGGAAAATCGCAAAGTCACTTGTGAAATGCTGCTTCAACGCTACGAAAGGAAATCCTTTTTGCATCGAATTGTGACGGGTGACGAAAAATGGATTTATTTTGAAAACCCGAAGCGAAAAAAGCGTGGCTTTCACCTGGCGAAGCCGGTCCATCAACACCAAGGCCAAATCGCTTCGGCAAGAAGATCTTACTCTGTGTCTGGTGGGACCAAAGCGGTATTGTGTATTATGAACTTTTGAAGCCCGGCGAAACCGTTAATACACAACGCTATCGCCAACAAATAATTAATTTAAACCACGCATTAATCGAAAAACGACCGGAATGGGCCAGAATACATGGTAAAGTGATTTTGTTACACGACAATGCTCCGTCTCACACAGCAACACCAGTGAAAGACACCCTGAAATCGCTCGAATGGGACATCCTTCCGTACCCGCTAAACTCCCCAGACCTGGTGCCATCTGACTACCACCTCTTCGCATCAATGGGACACGCGCTCGCAGAGCAGCACTTCAGCAATTTTGAAGAAGTTGAAAAATGGCTTGGCGAGTGGTTTGCCGGAAAAGACAAGGACTTTTTCTGGCATGGTATCCATAAATTACCTGAAAGATGGACTAAATGTGTAGAGGCCGGTCAAAATTACGTGTTTTTTTTAAACAAAAAACCGGAAAAAACTTATGCATACACCTGGTAAATGGAAATATTTTTTCTTCAAAATTCTCTCATTAATATTAAATGTTTGAAAAATCCTAAGAATTTTCTAAAATTGACGAAATTTTTCCTAGCTTTTAGGTTGACCACGTTCTAATGATTAAAAGTCTTGATACCCTATAAAAAATAATTTTTCATGTCTTAAAGCACATAAAAAACTTTCACGCAAAAAGAAGCCATTTTAATTTTCAATATTTTCATACAGCTCATGAGCTGTCAATTGATTCATATATGTACGCGCTCACGCTCACGTGCGTGTGCGAAAGAAGATTTTCCAAACGCACGCTCATGTGCGTACACCAAATTTCTAAACACACACGGCTTATGACCAAAAAATATCGCACATCACATACGACTGTATGCGCTTCAATCGCACATGCCCTACCGCACACGAACGTGCGTTTCCAAACTCTGGTTTTTTTATTGATATTATTTTTGTATCTTAACATTATAGTGAAAAATATTTTTGTAGAGGGATATTATTGTTTTGGTATATTTTGTTTGAGTAATATTTTTGTATGTGGTATTTTTGAAGAGATATTTTTATTTGAGATACTCTTCCTAGGCTAGGCTTTGTGTGCACCTGCTTAAACACCTTCCTTCCTGAATTGGTGACAGATAGGCAACAAAGACAAATGCCCTAAAAGACAAACAGATAAAATTTATATTACTGCAATAAAAAAAAAACACAGTTAATAGTTTGGAACAAACTTTTGAAAAAATCCTTATCGAAATAAGAAACGAACCTAAAAAAATAAAGATAATTTTTATAAAAGGTCATAGGAGGGCAAGAAACCAGAAATTAAATTAGGTTCCGAGTGTGCCACAAAATAGTAAAGAATGTAAACGAAATTTTTTCTCCGGATTGGTTTGACCAATTTCGCTAAAATCTCAATATGTTGTGAGGGTTTATAGGGGCTTTCTAAGAAAAAAGTTACGATTAATCACCGTTTTAAACCTGAAAAATTAATTATTTTGTATCAAATTATAATTTTTTTTTTAGAAAGCTCATATACCCTATGATATTTTGAAATTTTTTCATATTTTTCGTAATGGTACATGTTCTGCACATGATAACAAATTAGGAGACAAGACTGAAAGTCACATACAATTTACAAACAGAATTATAAATATTTTATAAACAACATATAAATCAAATTGAAATAATACTACGAATTGCATACTTAGAATCGCCCGATGATCGTTGAATTTAATAATGTCACCTGCTTGTCCATACAAATGACAACATGCTCAGCATATACACCTTTATGATGATAACCTAAAAGTGTGAACGAATTATTAGAATTGAATCAAAATGTATTAAATATTAATAAGATCATATTAAGTGAATGTATGAAATTAACTAAATATGGAAATTTGCCTACCCAAGCAAACCTGCAAGGCAAGAGCCTTCATATGAAATAAGAAACCTGACATACGCCTGAACTCCGGAAATGAATTAAATATTTAACGATTAGAAATATAAAAAGCAACATAGTTGCCGCTAGCTTACCTTTTTGCAAGAAAAATAACTAAATTGTTTAATAATTCACTTGTAAACTCTCGCGAACTGTTAAAGTTACGACGTTCGATAACTTGTAAACAAACATAAACTGTGTCATACCAAATGACAACCTTGGCAATCAAAGGTACAGAAATAGAAACAAATAAAACTAAATTGATAATAATAATATGAAATGACCTAACCCAAAAATATTGGAAATATTACCAAATCCGCAAGTTAATATCATACAGAAATGGTAAAATGGTCAAAATTTGACTGGTAACCTAGCATTTAGACTTTGGGTTTTGGAATTTTGGACTTTTTATTTTGAGCTTCGAATTTGGCATTTTGGATTTGGACTTTGAATTTTGGAATTTCAGACTTAGGATTTTGGACTGAGCATTGATTTGAGCTCGGCATTTTTCTTGTTTTTCCCGTTTAATTTTTGGAATTAAACAAGAATTAATTTCCAACTTTTCTGGGATTAGGAGCAAGATTAGTTAAGTAAAGAGATTTAAATGACACAAATATGGAAAAAAATCTCTCATATGCTAACTTGAGGGGATAGGGATATTAAACTGACAGGTTTTGGACCTTCTTAAGCAATTTGTCTCGAATAAATACTGCAGTGAAATTAAACGATATACTAATTAAAATAGAGGTTTTAGGATTGTAGCACTTTGAAAATAAATCGACTAGACCGATTTTTGAAATGTTGATATAAGGCCATTAGCGAAGTATATCCTTTCAAACAAAGAAATAATCAGGAAAATTGGTGAGCTTATTCAAAAATAGTATAGATATACATAAACAATAGTGTAAAAACGTTTACTAAAAATAAAGGCTCTACTCAAGTGCAACTAAATAGTGGTGAGAGCAAAGAATTCGACAGAGTAATTGTAGCAGTTACTATTTTTGAATAAGCTCACCAATTTTCATGATTCTTCTTTTTTAAATCACTTAACTTGCTGGAGACTTGGTTTAATAGTTTCCGTGAAAATCGCGAAAAATTAAAAATATTTAAATAATGAAAAAAATATATTGTTTCTTCAAGATTATTGAAAATGGGCCGATTTGCAAAAATCTTTATGATACCACGTGAAACATTTTCTGTCAAATAAAAAAGTTATAAAAATCGGTGAGGCTAGTTACGCGTGTTACGCGTGAACAGTCAAAGTTGAAGTAGATTAAAAACACAATAAAATTCGCAGTGACTTGATGCGTATACGTTACACAGAAAACACAAACAACGAAATAAAGTTGTAACAAAACAATGAAAAAAATATAAATGAATAATAAGCAGTACAAATACAGCCAAACGATTTTTTCTGAGAAAGTGAATGTGCGCAGGTTAATAGCATTGATATTTGGTACGATTGTGATTTTTTCCTACGTGTGTTATCTCATTTTGTTTCATCTTATTATTGGCAGGTATGTGAGTTTTCATAGCTGGGGTCAATGTCCCAGGCACTTCATTTAATTTGAATAACTTCCTTTCAAAGATCAACCTTTGCTTATAAAAGCCAATCGATTTTAACATCGAAGTTTCCGAAAAAGCTTGCGCTTTGAGGAATAACTAAACTAGTAATGACAAATTATGCAAATCACCTGCTACTTTATTATTATTTTTCTTCACAATAACCATTTCCGAGAGAAACCTTCCAAAAGCGAGGATTTGTGATTAACACACTCTTTAGTTTTAATATCCGAACAGTTCATGGCTTTTGTTTTTTTTTTTTAGCCGCTTGGCGGACACTGAATTTATATGTTGATTCTGAAGAAGCTACTTTACATATCTTCTAAGATAATTAAACACAAAACATTTTGAAGCGACAGAATGTTGTAACAATAGCGAAAGTAGTGTTGATAAAATGTTCGCGCCAACTTGAAATAGATTCTCGAGCAGCTTGTTTTCTTGAACAAATCATCAAAGATTTTTATCTTCAATACGTTAACTTTCCCCTTTACGATCTGCTACAAATTCTTTAACGAATTGAAATTTAGACTATACGACGATTATTCGTAATATTAATATTATGACCAGATTATTATGAAACCATTATTCAGGGTCAACTGCTGTGTGCTTGTCCTCATTATCTTACTAGAAGATCCAAATTACGAGCATATCTCTACCCACAAATAGAAGCATCACTTTTCTTAATATGGCAATGTGTACGTCGATACGAACGCCAATTTTATGATGTGATTGGCATTTCGTACATCGGACGGATATATTTTGGATCGAACACTTTCAACTTTGGCCGAATTACTTCTACTTTCTACCAATAAGATGGCAGTATGTACAAAAATAATGAAAAATATGAATGTGTGATTAAATATGTATTTGACGGCTCCAGAAATCTTCACCCTTTCTAATTATATTAGTATGGACATACGTCAGAAATAGTTTACAACCGAATCAATTCCGATGTTATGAAGAATACGATAGACAAGTACATATTCAATCAAAATTTGTCTAATTGTATAAATATTGTTTGGAGTTTCTTGCGTAGGAATTTTTTGTGTGACTGTAGTGTTTCTAATTGCATACACAACTTTGCTGCAAAAGCAACTAAAAATTTCAAAATTTTGCTCCTGTGCTCCTTTTTTAAGGTCTGATAATTATGCATATTGCTTAAGTTACTTCATCGCTTTTCTCTCATTTCTACCAATTAATTGCTCTTAATTAACACCGTTATCAATCAGGAAATAGCTTACATCGTGAATTCCCACAATTAACCCAAAGTTTAAATATTAAATAGATTTTCCTGTTGCTTTGCATAGAAATGCACTGTACTTGAACTAATGAAAAATAAAATTCCTACAATATGGGGCACTCTAAAAAAGGGTTGCAATGAAAGCTGTATTGATTAGATTATGTATTGATTATTAGATTATCTACTTTTAATACCATTTAATTTAAATTCCAGCCCATTTCATTTAAAGAATATTACACTGAAAGAAATAAACTTGTTTAAATTAAGTAAGATGTACCTAAATTGTAAAACCATCCAATATTGTAGTAAATTTAAACAATGACAAAATTTTTAATCCAACCAAGGTAAAATAGTTCAACAAGCACATTCATTTTAAATAAACGATAATTTATTTGAAATAAATAAGGAATTCTTGTTTGACAATAGAATTTTTACTTTCTTATGTAGATTTACTCTCTATACTTTACCTACTTACTTTAACTATTAATAAGTTACTTTTACAATATTTTAACTCTTGTATTATAAATTTTTTACAATTTCCTATTGTTTAAACCAATTTCATTATTTGGGGCAAAATCAAACAACGTTTTTATTGTTTTTACCAAGGTTTTCCTTCAGTATAATATTATTTAGAAATTAAAAAAAAATAAATAGTATTGCATTAGAAATCGAACTCGTCTTGCTCAAAATGCAATCTTATTGGATTTATTCAAACTTTCCTTTACACTGGTTTTATTTAATAAAATGTTTTTTTTCTCATTTAACTCTACTTACGTTCTCTTTATATTTACTTATAGCTTATACACATATGAAACCTACAAGTAAATCGCTTTGTGTATCGGAGACAAATCTAATAAACAATTTTTAATTTAATGGAATTTTAAAATTACTGTTCTTACGAATCACCTAATTATATGTACATTTGAGCCATTTATTTTGAAAATAACACAAGCCCATTTTTTAAAAAATTTCTATTTCACACATTTTAAATTTCTGTAAATAAAAAAAGGCCAAAATAATGTTAAATGAATTTTTTTTTAAATGGACCTAGACTTATTTCTTCACATTCAAAATCAATGACTCATATATTGTAGCACGTAATAGCCATTCAAAACCGAACCTTATTCATCACAAAATTAAACACTTGTAAAAGTAATAATTAATGTTATTAATTCTTTTTTGGATTTTTTTTAATTACCTTTATTAAAAAGAAATAGTTTGAGCCACCAACCAATCGCAGCAAGAAGTGTAAAATTCATGGATTTAACTACACCTGGGTATTTTACTTAGCCATAAGCAGTCATATCTTTTCTTGTTAAGTAGGCTCTTGACGAAAAATTTGAAACTGACAATTTCTTGAGAGCAAATTTGAATGCTATCACTAAACAAAAGCTTGAATTCAGTTCGCCAGTCTGTATAATTATAATTGCTTTATATGAAAAATAAATTTGAAATATTTCTGGAATGTGAAGTATTTATCAAAATTACACTAGTTTTATTAAAAAATTAACCTTACAAAATAGCTGCACAATCTAGTTAAGTAATTTATCATTAAACTCCAGTCAACCTTAAACTACTATATTAGGATAAATAATGATCAAACAATGATGATGCAGGATCAACTTTACTAAAAAACACATCAAATTCAGTAATTTTGAGAAGATAAATTTGTTTTCTTCCAAAAATACTTTATCTTTAACGCTTCTTCAAAAGGTGATAAAATGACAAATTATTACCAAAGTATGCTAATTTATACCATGGCTTTGTCATAATCTCTTCACCAAATTTTAATTAGCTATACATCTAAAAGAATATTTTTTCATTTCATCCGTGTTAGAGTCACACAACAAAATTGTTTACAATTTCATCCACAATGACAAACTGTTAATAACAATATGAGCTGCTAAATGTTGTAAAATTATTTTCTAAATCAAATTCAACCAATTTACATCACAGCCGCCATGCAAAAATATCAAGAACCTGAACTTTTGAATGTTTACTGAACGAAAATCTTAGACTCCAACTGGTCTTGATAAGACTTCTTTTTTTAAACATTAAAAAATTCATGTACCTAAAAATGTTCAGTTTTTCACCATGTTCTCTTTCACAACACAAACTTGAAATGTAAAAGTAGCAAAACCATCTCACCGTAAATATTTAGTCATAGTGAGTTGATAAAATTCAGTGAAATTCAATTGAATTCAATCGAGATTTTTTCTCGATTGCAAAGCAGCAGTTGAGAAATGCAGTGTTTTAATAAAATTAAAAAGTGCGAGTAAAATCAAGGCCAATTACAACTAATATTTTTTAAATAATATCATTTCACAATTATTTAAGGCTTTATATTGAAATATCCTTAAGTAAAGTATCTCTATCGCCACAATAAACCGAAAGATGAGCAAAGCAAAGCAAAGTGTTAATTTCTCTTAGGACCGGGTTATAAATGACCTAAGTCTTTCTCACTCATGTTGCAGATATATTTAACGTTCTTAATTTTATTCACACTTTATAATTTTAATAAAACACAGCACGGGTTGAATTTTTGGTACAGAATTCCGGGAGTTGAGAGTTACGGAAATGGACAAATTGTCTGATCCTACGATACTTAAATTTATATTTACCAAAATATTTAGCGAATATCATTCGAAAAGAAGAAATATTTGTAAATATACAGCATTTACAAAAATGCTACATGCTAGTAAATGCCAGCAGTTGAGCAACAGGGTAACACCTTAAAACAAGCCACAAAATTCGAAGAAATTTAAAAAATTATCTTCTTTGCAAATTCATCATCTTGCTACGATCAGAAGTTTCTTCACGTTTTGCCGCATATTTTCAAGCGAAAGTCAAAGGTCAACCCGTTCGTTATGCTCTCTACTATGTCTATGGAAATTCCTACTTTGTATATCAGGTCCGGCATTCAACTTGTTAAGAGCTTCTTCTAAGCTTCGTTAGATTACGCCGAATAAAAATAGATTTTTACCCTGTCCTGCTGTTGGTTGTTTGACTCCATAAAAAATCCGGTTTTCTAAAGGTTACTAGCTATAACCCTATTTTTACTTACCATAAAAACAGGTCTGAAATCGGAACAAAGTATGAAATATATGAAGAGGTGCTCACTTCTCATATAAGGTTACCTTATGGGCAATTTTAAAGGATTAAAGCGAAAAATGATTCGTGATGATGCATAAATATGATTAATTATGTGGACCTATAGAAACATATGTCCAAGCTGTAGAGAAAAAATAGTTATATAGAAGTACATATAACAAATTAAGTAAAGTATGATAAATATATAACATGTGATTAAAGGATTGAGGAATTTATATGCCATGCTATAAACTTTTGAAAACAATATTTTCTTAAATGGGATTTAAAAAAAAAAATTAAAGATGTTCTGATCGTGACACGTGATATAAGTACAGTTCTGTTCTTTTTGAGTCCCTCTGCACAAATAAAGCCGATACTTATGAATATATATTTTATTTAAACACTAAAACTAGTAATAAAAAATCTAAAATCTAGTAGTTGAGGAATCATAAAAAGCTTATACTTATGATACCCTTGGACCGCAGATTTGCACCTTCCTCATATCATAAATTTGCTGGGTGATGGGAACTTTTAAATACAAATCGAAATGGTAATTTGTTATAAGGACCAATATAGTCAGAAACTGAAACTGGTTAAAGCAATAAGTAGATTTTAATGATTTTTCTGGCGGATGTATGTTGAAAACAAAGGCGAAAGTGAAAGTGTAACTGTCTCCAGGGTTTTATAAGACAATTTAATATACGTCTGACCTATTCATAAAAGGTCACTCGATGTGCCGTCCTTGTTTGTTCGAAGATGACTATCCGAATAAATATCAAACTTAGCCCCGCACGACCCATAAATCGCTCTCGTTCGGCTCCCGCATTTACATCACAATAAGACGACGATGGAGCCGTTTCGGCAAACCTTGAGCATGTTGAGATCTTACCTCAATGGAATCGATTAAGCACTTTTCTTGGTCAATAGTTCACTGTGGCTGGAAAGTGAAATATCAGCACAATTCGCAGTCCGAGCCCTCGTGGGCTATTTGCCGAGGAGAAGAATTTTATGTAATTAGAGGAAACTAAAACGAAAATGGCATAGCAGGGCAAGGCATCTGCTGTTCTTATTCTCACGTTCGCCCGTCAAGAGTTCTTGAGACGTGCCACAATGGATAGCAGGCACTTCGCTAATCCGAAATAACCGTTGAATTAAATCGTGCGTCACAAACGGCTGTAGAGTCCTAGTCCCAAGCAGTTTTGAAATGATCATTCCCGCATTTAAAAATCAATAGTCAATTCCACCGAAAACTTCAAAACAACAATTTTATACTGAAACCTTGAATATGGTATCTTTTATTATATGTCGGTAGGTCGGATTGTAATTGGGCAAAATTCAATTAAGTGTTTTCATAATTGTCGTGGTTATGAAAGCAGAGTTCGAAATAAATTGTAAAACACTTTTTTAATGCTTTTTTAAGCTTTCAGTAACCTAGTCGACCCCAACATCACCATCACACATCTAATAAGAGACCAATTTTATAAATACAAAAGGAATTAGAAAATGTCGAGCTTGTCCTTAGTGTGTTACGACCGCACAACCCCAATTGTCTAGAGTGGGATAAAAAGTAGGGAAATAGTCGAAATATTCAACGAAGACATCTACGGTATTTGATAATTACTTTCAGAGAAGTCGTCAATTGGTACACTGAAGGCTTTGCAGCACAATAGAACCAATCAAAAATTCACTGAGTAAATATCAAGATAAATGTCAAGGCACACATCTCAATCAATTATGAGGAAAAGGAATATGTCTTGATTTATTTCGCACTCAATAACGGTCCGAATTTTCCGTTTCAATGAGAAATAGCTGTGCAAACAGACTTGATTTATATTCGCCATATTTTACATCATAATACCTACAACATTGTTAAAACAACACCAACCAAGCAGCAACAGAACATCAAACAAGCGATTATATTTAAAATTAAGTTTTAGCTGATGAACATCTGCAATGTCACAAAATTTTCTTGAAATATAAAATTCAGCTTCTTACTCTAGAACGAACTTTAAAGTTTAAAGTCAAAATAATCCACAAATTTTTAAAGGACACTATAAGCACTATAAAAGGAGATTGTACAAATTCCATGATATCAGGATATGATTATTTGTGATAAATTTCAGTACGCGGAATATTGGGGAAATAAAAAAATAAGCTCATTTTTTCTTCGAGTTATCAAAACTGACTGATCGCACATGTTAAAATTGTTGGTGCTTTCCGTACATAACTCACATTACGCAAAACTGCGCATAACTGAACCTGAAGATTTTGTTGCGACTGCGCTTTCCTAATATCCTGGGCAAGCCTCATCACCTAAACCAATTCACCTATTTGGATGAAATTCGTAATTACTTAATTTTTTTTTCTAGCACTAAAATTTGAATACCTTCCACACAAAAATAAAAAAATTAATTTATTCAAAGATAGATCTAACGATTTTGCAAATATACACTTAATAATATTCCATAATTTTCCTGAGAAATACTAGACTCAAAATAATTATCGTACAAAAGAGTTAAACAAACATAAATCTTAAAGGTGGTTCCCAGAATACTCCTCACATATTTCAAATTAATATTTCTTTTCTAATAACTTTAAAATTATTAATACTTTCTAAAATTAATAATATTTTTTACAGATGCTCACGATATTATTGAAGTTACGACCCATAGAAATTTCGCGTTAAGTAGGTCGCGCTATACGAAACTCATCTCTCATACAAAGTGAGAGATTATGTTCCAGATATTTTTTTCTCAAAAAAATTACCAAATATATCTATTGCAACATAATTAAAAAGTAAACTACAAAATTAGATTCACTTCATCATCTCAAGTTAAAAAATATATTAAATTTACATTTCGTTTTGATAGTGAACTATTCGTTGAGTGCAGAAGTTCATCAGATGAAATTTCTTTGGCACGACTTTCGTCCTTCGATAAAATCCTACCTAGTTAATGGTTAGACCTTCCAGACTGGCTTCTAGGCTTTCACGTTATACGAGGTAAAATTGCACCTTATACAGAAACGATCTCCTTAACCGAGAAATTTGTACCGCATTATAGAAGTACCGCGTTATGCGTGGGTTTCCTATATGTTAAACAAAAAGTTTTTCTTGTAATTTCTCCACTTCTAAGTTTTTTAAACTTTGTCTTGAGTTACGAATAAACTTGTAATTCATTTTTGTGCTGTAAACTAAACTTCTTGTAATGTGCTTTAACGTTCAGACGATTCATGTAGAATGTTGTCTTTATTAGAAAATGTTAAAAGCTGTGAATGTGACAATAAAAATCCAAGTTTATATCTTCTTTTAACCACAATATGTTAATTAACAGTAGTTTTCAATTCACTATAAAATTCCTAGCATTTTTTTTATATGTACAAAGTTTCATATTATGTCGATTAAGGATGGAATTTGCGCGAAAATATTGCGCATTTTAATCATTATCATCGACAAAATAATTATGGTCGGTACTGAATTCCTTTAACAGATCGATTTACATTTAAAACAAATAGCTGATAATTTAAACATAAATTTTGAAAAGTTGGATATAACTCTCGTTGTAATTTGTGTCAATTGACGTTTAATTGACGCTTATCTATAAATCACTAAAGTAAAATATGGTTCGGCCAATTTTGTGGCATTAATGTCAGTAATAAAAAAAGTGTATCCTTCTTAAAACTGATAATCGAAAAGTATAAACAAGTATATCATATAGTCATAAGTTAAGGTCATATAGTTAGGTATTCAAATTATTTTAAATAGATAACTGAAATAGAAGCATAAGCCTAATATCGGTGCAAGTATAGCGATTGTAATATTCATTTTGCTTTCGAAGTGGTTACAAATATACATAAACATATGATATAAACGTTTCTTGTAATTTGAACATATTTATCATTAATTATTTACTTGCCCTTTTGTCATGGTCGTACAGCTAATAATTGGCGAAGCATTGTCCATTTTAAAATGAAAAAAAATTGGAATGAATGTTTATACTTGAAAAATTCTAATTCTTCGATCTCACTTCTTGATCTTTCAGATAAAATGATAAATTCAAATATTTTTTTATTATAAATTTGATTAAATATTGACGCCTATACTCTTAATTTAAACTGGAGAATGCGTCATAATAATAACAATAGAATAAATATTTTTACTTGTTAATTAAATATGTTTCCGGAAGAATCACGATTTGCTATTCGATGGTGACGACAAATTAAAAAATTGCTTAATGGCTACAAAATTGTAAACAGAAAAATTACCGCAATACCAGCAATTTACATTTCTCCTAATCAAAAATAAAGCTTTATTTATTCTAAACACACTTGGCATATCGATTAAATCCATAAATCAAAAACGCAACAAAATTGAGTAAAGTTTTTTAAAAGATCAATGACCACACATAATGTAACTTTTGTGTAACTTTAAGCGAGGTTTTTGAAGAAACATATTGAAAATTTGAAAGTTAAATACAAATTAACTGTCTTTGAAAAATGTCACTTGAGAAAATTAGGGGATTGGAGTTAATTGAGTTGATTTGTAAATGTTTTAATGTAATTATATGAATTAAATCATCGTTAGAGTAAATGAAATAAATTAACATTTTCATAGTTTCTAGGGTTTCCTACTTCAAAAGGAAAAAAAGCGTAACCCGTATAACAGCACTCACGCATCTGTTCGTCTGTTCGTCGGCCTCAACCGATTTCCTTAGAAAACATGCATTTGAAATTTGGCATAGTAACACATTTTCTTAACCCACATTTGCACACTTTAAAATACTTATATAAGAATTAAATCATTATTAATTACTCACAATTTTTTTTCTTTGAATTTTATATATCATGTCGGGTATCATTTAAAAGGGCAAAATTATTTTCCCAAAGGCATCATAAAGGTATGTCGCACAAAATGCGAATTTCTTTAATTTTAATGAAATCTTGTACTTACCTATATAAGTAAAAATCACCCGTAAATAAGTAAAGTAAGTAAAAATCACCTGTAATAATAAATTACATATGCATAATTACTAATTACTTAAAATATGATAGGTATTTTCACTCATGGGATAAGTGACCGGTAGACCACCGTGTGCGGTGCGTGATGCGGGAAGAGAGGTCGGTGGGGAAACGTCTATATCACAAAGGCAAGTAGCCGCGCGGTTCACTCGCGCGATTGGCTCCTTACGCTTGTAGCGAGTCATAGAGTGTATTAAAAATGCTATAACTGCAGACAAAGATCAATATATTCATAAATAAATAATTATAGCAGAAGACTTCAATATAAATTTTAGGCGCAATATCTTTTATCTCTTGCTTTCAATCCACTAATCCAGGAACATACAACAAGGGCAAACACAGAAATTGACAATACATTCAGCAATATTCCACAGCAACGTACTATAATACAAAAAATTGAGTAAGATTTAAAAAAAATACACACCGAAGAGTAGAACCGTATGCAAGGTAAGACGTAGATATATGATTTCAGATTTCAACAAGGAGAATATTGTATTGAACGGAAAAATATTGGTTATACTTGCATATCTTATATTTCTGTTGTAATGTCGCCTATCTAAAGCTACTATTGTGATCTTAATGTGGTATCCAAACAAACACAAAAGCAGCCAACATTTGAAAAATAGTATATATCTTTCAAATATCTTATTTGCAATCCGCTGAACTCATTTTTTCCAAAATATCTTTAACATATTTTTTCACCTTTACAGATTTATTATGTTTATAAATAGAAAGACCTTTGAAAATTTTAAGGCTCTTGTGCTTATTGGTCCAAATCAAAGAGAATTGCTAAGGCTTTAACTTTATCACGCAAATGCATTTCATTTTCTAGTGTTGAATATTTGCAGGATTTTCCTCAAATACTCTGCGTACAGTACACGCTTTTAATTACGATAGAAATTTCCTACACTCCCACAGCTTCCAAATTAATGATGTACACATTGTGATTAAAGCTTTTTGCATTTGAAGGGAAAATGTTCATATCCTTATTCTGACTATTTAAGTGCATAAATCTACTCTTGCTGAAAGTTTTAACATGCATAGAAACTCAATTTACAAAATTTAGTTGCATTAATGCCGGCATCTATTTAGGACTTGTTCTTATTGGATTTACTACAAGTGTATTATAACTCACAGTTGCCATTAAATAAGGGTTCCAACATATTTTTAAAGACACCAATATGTACACTCAATATAAGACTGTACAAGAGTCTAAGTACTCTTAAAACGAAAAGGTCTCCGGCATATTTACCCTAAACCCCAACTGAATATAACCTAAATTTGCTACCCAAAACTATGAACGTCCTTTTGCTAGTTCAGTTCATTACTTTCGTCGTTTGAATCATGAACAACGTGGTATAATTATATAAAATCGCACCCTATTGCATGCAAATATCTTAGCCTGTGAAAGGGACACAACCCAAATTTCTACAAATTTTATACCATTATCAGCACGGTGGGAGTGAAGCCTCACACAATAAACCCTCTCTTCTATACTGAATTAAAATGTCCGATTAAAATAGAGACCCGAATCTACTACAAATACAGGACAGCTGAGATAATACAACAGTAAGATTATGATCGAATAAGCTCTAAGCCGCTCTAAAATTAAATCTTGAAAATACCTCCGAACATCCTTGGGCTGACGTCATGCGTAACGCATCATAAATGATATGCCTCTACCTAACGACGACAGGCAGCCAAAAAGTTTATATTTGTTAAATTTATATAGATTTTGTCGTGTTCATTGCTCATGCCTTTGTATCAGCAGCCGCTAGTCTAGTTTGAATTCCGGACTTGAAGTGAAGAATGCAAGTGGTAGTTAGAAAATAATGAATTAGCACCAATTTAGTATCCCACTCCACTATGAATTAAAAATATTCTCCTCGTTAATGGAAAACAATAAATAATATTATTTTGATAAGGCAAAAAACTAGATGTGTATTATTAAAATTGCATCAAGCAATCCTGCATGACATGATTAAACAATAGAAAATATGTAATTAAAACAAGATAATTCATTATGTTTTATTCCGGCGTACACAAAATAAATGTTATAGCACATCCTGTAATTTCGTTACATTGTTTAGCTATTTGGAAGAACCACGCTCATAAAAAACATAAAACTATATATGTACGGACATATTTATAAACAGCACGTATATACAATCATATAAGTAACACCCACTGCTGGTTTTTGAAGCAAAACAAGTGAGCATCACTCAAATACATTTAGCAGGGTAAACGAGATGATGAAAGAAATAGAGATGTCCTAGTTTTAAACGCGTTTAACCCTTAAAAGGTATTATCTAAAAAGGTTATGTTAATCACGTTATCATGTATGACATTTCACCCTAATAGTTTTTTTATTAATTCAATGAAGGAATTGAAATTGGATGAAATTAAATATATTATACGAGCTAAATATTTCATGAAAATTATAAAATTTATTTTTACAGATATTGCAAATGATTTACGGTATTTATTACATGTGAAGTTGGTGCCTATTGTACATCAGAATTGTAGTATTTTCTCCCATTTCATTATCAAGAATATATATTATACACATATATATTCTATAATCTATAATCTATATAATCTTAATCAATCTTCTACGTTGTCCTCATAATCGCTAAAATCAGCAGTCATCTTTTTGTTGGGAACGCCATATTATGAAATTATTTTCACGGCAATAAACTAAATAAAAAAATAAATAAATAATCCTCTAACACCTCTAAGTTTATCTTTGCTTTACTAGAAACTAAAATTATAACTACAACACTTAATAGCAAACTAAATCCTTATGAAGTAATTTTTAAAAAATTACACTTATGATATCATGGGTGAAATATCACCCCAGACTTTGTTGCGTAGCTAACGAAGTGCATAACAAAAGTGAATTATCTCTACTGCCATAAATGATTACTGAGAAAATCAGCTCTACCAGTGAGTCAGTTTTTTAATCTTAAAGGAACCAATTGCATGAGGTGATTTTTCACCCATGATACTTTTTACTAATCACTACCCTTAGTATTAATTTATAAGCATATTTCTTTATCTGTAAAGAAGAATAATATTATTTCATAAATAAAACAAAAACGCCAGTTACTCTTTCAAGAAATTAAATAACTTACCAAACACAGACATAAGTAACTTATTTATATAAAGTTAATTTAAAATGAAAATTTACTATCTTATTAATTTACAGGACCACAAAGTTTATAGAATGATTAAATAGGTAGATAACAAAATATGCATATACTAGGCTCCTTTAAGTGTGCCATCTTTTAAAAAATCAACACTTCGGACTAACTTTTAAAAGTAATACTCGACATTCCAACTGGTCCGAAATACATATATTACATACTTATATTTCTACAAACCATTCAGAATAAAAAATTAAAAAAAATTTTATTATAAATCAAGCCTAATCTCCTTAATCTTCTCGAATGAAAATTGTTTGGGGGCTACACATGGTTCACTTTGGTCTTTGGTTGATTTGCAGTTAGTAACAATTGTATAAATTAATAGATAAATTTTATTAAAACAAAACGCCTTTAACCCATACACGCATAATTCTTATATATTACACTTAAGGCCAGAGAATTTAATGTGTGCTTTCATAGTAAAATAAAACCTCTGACCACAAATCCAAATTCCCAACTTTTGTAAACACTGGAGGCGATGCTATCTCCAAAGTTGTTTAAACGTCGGTCTATCAAATAACCCTTTTATCGAACACTTTCCTGCTTTATAATTCTTCTAAACCCTAATGTAAGAGGAACTTCTGGAATCTTCAAGTTTTAAAACGAAAGGACAAACTTCAGGAACGTTACCTGCCAGTTCCCAAGACTTTTTTATCTTGCCGTTGGAAAAACTTGTTTTGCTAGTTCAAAAGCGCTAATTAGGCTAGCTGTTCCCTCTCGTATGTCTGGTGCGGTTGCATCAACCTTTAATTTAATAGTTCGACACAGAAAAACTTCTCAATTAGCATAAAAGTGAGCGGGATGCAAGGTTAAAGGTTAAACAAATCTATATACCATATACATATTCGCACTTACTTCTCTGATTTTCTGAACAGATAAAATTATTAATTAAATTTAACTCAATACTCTACTTGCTCTATAAAAGCTTTCCAGAACACCACTTTTATGTTTTCAAAAAATTGATGTTTTGTTTTTTTCTTGATCTTGTAGCTTAGACTTTTAAGAATAATTTGAGAGGTTAAAGGCGTAAATTTCCCAAAAATTATCTTAGTTACTGCGATTTAAGTAGCGAAGAATGGACCCACACCTCAGGTAGCTACTGTGCAGGTGTGTACAAGTTGAAACACAAGAGGCTAGAAAACAGCCTAAAATGTGTTTGAGGGTATTAGTACTGACTTCTAAATAAGGATCCATGGTTCAGGAATAACACATTAAAGATAAACAAGAAAATCTTGATTCAAGACGCCGTTCATTTTTTTTCTTTTGCGTTTTTCTCAAAACTGATTTTTTCAAATTTGCGTGTAGCTTAGAGCAAACAATTTTCAACCGATCGACTTAACATTTTCGGATAAACTTCTTTTTAATTATCTGCAGAAATACGTAAGGTTTTTGTAAACAAAAAATTTCTATAGTTATGGTATTTTTTATATCAACATATTGATAAAATAAAATGTAGAAAATAAAACAGTTTTAGTGCTTGTTCCAGATAAAATTGTGTTTAAGAAATATTGCACGTTGTTTTGCCCTCTGCGAAAAGCGTCCTTTACAAAAAATCATGTTTAATGGCGCCATTCTGTTAAAAAAGTGTTGTTATTTTTATATACTTCAATATATGTGTAATGAATGGTTTTTCATTAAATTACATTAGTAGTCACCATTTTCTCTTTAAAATGAAACTAAAAGTAACCCTTTTGAAGAGTTCAAAGTAGTTTAAGCCGTTAAGGAAAGTGTAAAACACTTAAGACGTTTACATAAGTTATGCATTATTCTATGACATAATCCATACTAAAATAACAAATTTTTTTTAAAAAAATCATCACAATTAGTTACGTATAACGCGACTAGAATTGGGTATGCGTAAACTCAAATGCAGGCTTTATTAGGAATTAGGAAATTTCATGAGCAGATTAACATAATCTTGGCTAAATCCGTTTGAGTTTTGGTCAAATTATACCGCCGTAATAAGGATCGCGATAGTGTTACAACAAACTATTGAATTTGAAAACTGATGAAAGTTTATTTATTTATTTCAGCGAGGACTCTCTGTCGACCCGCCAAAAGATGCAGTCGCGCAATGTCTGCTGGCAAATTGTGAAATTTGCGTAACGGTTCCTCTGTCAACAGCAATAAGTTAAAGTAACTAAACTACATAAAAACGTACAAATTTTTTAATAGTAAACTAAAGTTGTTGTGCCTAAAAGAGAAAGTCAATTTCTTGCAATTTATCGAAAATACGTGCTACCTTTCTCTTTTCCTAACAAGACGCTACAGGTTGATGGACAGGAGGCACATAACCTTACACCATGTGGCTCGATAGGACGCAGCCGATGTGCGCCGATACCGACATCAAAAAGCCATCAAAAAGCCGGGGGCTAAAATATAAGACGTCCACTAATAAGAAGATTAAAATTATAGAAACAAAACTGGACTGCTATGGGTACGGACGGATCACCCGGCCCTCATACTGTCTTTATCCGTGTCAGATCCGGAATGCATAAACTTCCCAGGCCAGACCGTGATAATCTCCCAGCACAAGGAAGCCACACTGGAAGTCGTCCAAGGGTGACTTTAAGGGGAGGATGGTCTGAGCAAGTTCATGGACTTGTCCTTGGACCTATTTGGAGTGTCGCTTTTGAATCTTTTAAACAGAATTTCCAACTTCCTCATATACCACAAACAGCTGCGCTCTCTAACCGAAAAAGACAAATCTTTATCCTCTCTCTTGCGAATCTACACCATAATTAATAACCATATTAAATTTTTCAAATTGAATTCCCAGTCCAGTCCCTGATCGGTAATCACAGAAGATTTGAACTCATAGGCATGTTACGTTTAAATAAATAAAGCCGAGCTGATCTGCTTTAGAAACACCTACAAGAAAGCACGGCCTAAAGAAAGCCACAAGGTGGCCAATACCATTACCAACTTCCTCAGTTAAAAAGACCCCGCACCCCAGAACCAAACTTCTCCTCTACAAACAACTGATCCGACCAATCATGTCATATAGCTTTCCGATATGGTTTTATATCTCCCCATCACTGACACAACGTTCTGAGATACTGGAGAGAAAAATATTGAGACTTGGCATCAATAAACATTTCTCAATCGCACACAAAATTTTCACAAATACACCATAAGATGAGCATGGAAACGTCTCTAGGATACTCTACTGGCCTAGCAAAAAAAATACTTGAACCAAATTCCGTCTCACAATAATACAATTTTAAAAGAATCCTTATTGAGCACGCCGATGCAAAACTTGCGCTTTGGAATAATTAACGATTTGAATAGTGGCTTATTAAAAGTGTTTTTACCCCAAAATTTGACCATTTGGACTATGTAACATTACAAAGTAGAAACCAGCTTTTTGACTAAGTCTCTCTGGTCATTGTTTTGCCTTTCTGTAACACGGCCGTTGGATTTACAGCCTTTCGAACATATTAACTCTCGTCTATATCTATCCCCTGAATCCTTGGGCGAGAAAGCCCTACAAAAGTAACCAGCCGTAGGTCAGCACTTTATAAAATTTTCAAAATGTTATGTATGTAACTATCTCACAAAACTGTTCTTCAGCCTCTGTGATAGGATGCGTCATCGAACACATATTTTCTTTTGTTAATGTGTTTGTTGGTGGGCCACGTCTCTTTTAGTTAAACATTATTATTAATATTTTTTGTCGAACATTGTATTTCTGAATTTCTGATGTTTTCTTAAATATTTATAAAAATTTTCATATTAGTTATTATATAAGATAAAAACAAAAATATATATACATCGAGTGTTAAATATTATAAAAGTCAATCATAATAAGACATTTTCTATTGATATGCAGCTAGAAAAACCTAATGCTGTCCACGTTATGTAAAAATCACCTTAGCCTCATTAGGCTGCAATGACTTTTGCCGCACTTAGACTACACTTCCTACTTAGGCGTGAGCTTGCCATAGCGTTAACTCTGATATGTGAACCGCTCTCGGTTTCTTCATTTGGGCCACATGCTTGTGTCTTAAACCATTGCACTCGGGACGGCCCTCAAATGGCAATATTTATCATTATAACTTCCGTAGTAAATAAGCTAAGATAGGAATCAACATCTATGATAAAAAAAAATAAGGGGCTGATCAAAAAACAAGGCCAATGTTATGCAACTCCGACAAATTAGACAAATATCAGATTTGGATTTTATGCATGGCTTAAATAAATATCTTGGAATTAAATCCTTTTACAAAAAAGAAGATTCCGAGATTTAATCAGCAAATCAACAAATTTACTTAATAAAGTAGATACTAAGTTGAATCAGCTGCCACCTTTTGACCTTTGAATAAATGTCAGAATGCAAATCGAAATGCATTCCACAGAAATTGCACATGAAAATGTTTGTTATTTTTATTAGGCAAATCTTATAGTAACAATTTTCAAAAACCAATTTATCAATTAAAACATTATAAATTTTATTACGACTCGAAACTCTTATTTCGGGAACACAAATATGAATGGTTCTTAATTGGTTCTGTAATTTGTTCTAACTACATATGTACGTATATGCCAGAACGTTTCATCAAAAATTAAACGAAATGTTTGAATACAAAGAATTGCAGTAAATAATATAAGGAAAACAGGAAGAAATAATACCTCAATTTACTTTTATGAATAAATTGCAAAAACAAAAGCTGAACTTATGCCTCCATGTTTAAATAAAAAAAGGGATACAGTTAAAGCACCCGAAATTTTTCTGAAAGTCTGCAAAAGGGGATTCAAAAAGAATCTTTCTTTTATGTAGCCTTTAATTTTTAGATCGTATTCCAGAAAGATATTATTCATCCTTGAACCACATTTCTTTCTATCTACGGCGGCTAAAGTGCATCCTTGGGTATGGAAACCTGAAAACAGAAGCACTTCAGCTGCAGATGAAGTACCCTTTTTGGCGCCAGTTTTATTGTTAACAAATTCTCCTAATGAAAAACTCACTTTACAAAATTCTGCTCTTGACATTGTCAAAAACAAAAGAGTGGTCCGTTTCTTAAGACAACATAAGCTATATTACGCTCTCCATAATCTGAATTAGATTCCTTTGCATTTCACGCAACTTTAAATGCCATAAAAGCGCAATATCAACGTGTACGTCCAAATTTCAGATTTGGTAATTAAAGAATAATAATATTAGCTTATTATAATAGTCAACATGATTTATTAAAACTGCTTCAGGTTAATTTCTTTTCGGCTCAGTACAGCTGAAGCTACGTCAAATTTTGTAGATCGTACAAAATGTTTGTTCTAGACATAGCCAATATTCTATCTGTATGTATCCTTCACAGAAAAAGGCCTTATAATTTGTGAAAGCTGTGTAAAATGTAGGTAGACGATTTGTAATTCGTAAAACCAACTATTTTTATTTTTACTGTTAAAATTATTGGAGTTAACGTGTAGTGTAACCGTCACGTTTGACAAATTAATTTAGTCTCTTCGGAAGCCTGGCCTTTAGCATGAGAAATTTCCATTATGCTATTGACTAAAACTATCCCCAAACCAGACCAGACATTGAATAATTCCTGCATTGAACAAATTCTGACTAGCCAGAAGTGAAGGGTCCAATGGGATTTACTATGTCTAACTCCAACAAGAAAAATCCAATTCACAATTTGGAGGTCCTTTGAATATTCATAGATCAAATATGATACTCAGACGAGGCTCTTGAAATTACCGAAAATGCAAAAACTTTAAATCTCGCAAAATGTACTTAATTAAGTAGATTTCGTAACTTCCAACCTTGCAAACAGTGCACACTAAATATATTCTAACTATATGAAAAATGATCCCGTTCTAGGGGATGGTCTTGAACCTTTACGAGCTGCTATATGCTAATATTGGCCGCAAAATTACGAGCACTATAATATTGGAGCATCGTGTAGATCGCAAGTAACATGAGTATCTTATGTTTCAGCTCGTCGGTTAAACCGCACGACCCAAAAGCACTTTGGAGAACACTTGACCTCGTATTTTACCAGTTATCTTTAAATAGCTTTTGCCCTCAGCTCGTTTTACCAAGGCTCCCTGGAGCTCACCTGTCGCTTACAA
Source organism: Proctacanthus coquilletti (assembly GCA_001932985.1). NCBI lineage: Eukaryota > Metazoa > Arthropoda > Insecta > Diptera > Asilidae > Proctacanthus > Proctacanthus coquilletti. Next base: position 22,398 of record MNCL01000330.1, read on the forward strand.
TTAAATTATAGTCTCCAAACTAAAAAAAAGTATCGCGTAAAATACAAGAATCATAAAAGTTAACGGATCTGATGGAACCAGTTCTTGCTTCCACTCCCTTAAGAGGGTACAAGTTACAATAATGACCGAAAGCAGTAAAAGTTCCACGCAAAAGCTATTGATTTTTCCCCGTCTTTTTAAGTGCGAATGGCGTTGCAGTAAAATTCCCTAATGGAAAGTACTTAGTGAGGCTAAGTACAATTTTACCCGAAGTTTAAACAACCATCAAATTTGTCGCAAAGAAAGTTCACCTCGGGGGTCCATCTCTAATCCTTACGCAAAAGTTGAGCTAGTAAAAAACTCAGACGAAATTAAAAAGATGACTTCCCTGGGGAGAAGTCAGAGCAAATGAGGCCAACAGAGAGCTTCATAATTTTAATTGATTATTTGCGCCAACAAAAATGAAAATGCAGTCTATCATAACCAACGGCAGACGGCAGAACAATAACTCCGATAACTAAAGTTTGCATGCAGACCTAAACGTGGCTAGAATCACCAACGGAAAGATGATCTGTCATGCCATTTACTAATAATGCTACCGCTTTGTCCATCCTTTGCCTCAAGGCAATCCCAGTCATTTATTAGCAGCTGAGCATGAATTTGTGACGAAAATGGGCAGTTCCGGCATCTAACAGCTCTGAGGGCGTATTTTATGATTCGATGCCCTTTTATCAGGGAGGACCAATGTCGAAATATGTTGGAAGTTATCCCATTTGCCCCTCCTTATATGATACTGATAGGGAATGCTATGTTTCTCCATTTATCTTTTTCAATTATAACTCGACAAATCCATTTATTTCTGTGTGATTCCATTGTTTAGCAGCACATGACTTTTATTTAAATGGAACTTTTGTATAATTAATTTTATATAATAAATTATACGTTGCTAATATTGAATTGTACAATAGTTCCTAATGTTTAATAGAAACTATATTACCTTATGCTGATAAAAATTTAATACGCCGCGCGGAATTTTCAGTAGTTGTAAGTAAATAAAAATGCTGGAAGTAGGAAATTAAATAAATTTACACACAAAAATATTTAAAATATAAATCACCGTTTTTAAAAAGATATTTATTCATAAAAACATGCTGTAACACTAAAACATCTATATATATCGAAAATCTTAAAATGAATGTATCTACGCAATGAGTCAATATACATTTGGAAATACAGCATACTTATATAATGATAGGACAAGACTTTATGTTTATTTAGCAGTAGTTTCTTATTTTATTTAGTGCATAATGAAAATATTTTCGAAAGTTACATAAATGTTCGTAGTCAATAGCTAACAAAAAAATTTATTTTACCTTTAATTCATTTAAAGTCATAAATTGTCTTATTTATTATTGAAATCAGGCATAAAAACAAAAATGTTATAACTTCAAATCCTGCACTATCCTAAAAATAAATCTGAACATATTGTAAAAAGTCCATAAGAAATTGATATTGTAAAGTTAAAACCCATTTATCTCAAAACCAGTAAGACATGGGATTATGGATTAAGTTTAACTATGTTTCTGAATGTTACGCCATTATATTCATATATTCATTCTCCTTCTTCCACATATGCCATATTTCTAGGTAAAATTAACGCGAAACTCGGAATTTTAAAAACTCATTCCTAAAAAAATATAACGAAACGATTTAGGGCTCATTGAAATAGGCTCCCAGTCCAACTTACGAAGCATAATAAAACAGGAGAAAATTATAAATCATTCCTTAACGAAGTATTTTAGATAGCGGGTATCCACACAAACGTTAATCGGGTTTATTTTGAACAAGACCTTGGCAAAACAAAATAAAAGCAACTTTTTTGTATGATATTGACACATGGAATAAGGTAGACTAACTTAAGCCATATTTTTCACAGAGATCAAAAATTAGGTTTGCAACTTTTAAAAGCAAATAAAAAATTTTATATCCCAGAAAGTATTAAGTACAAAAATATTATTTTAGTATCACTATTTAGAACATGCATTAGTGAATATTTCCTATGAAACTTATTTAAAAAACTTATTTAAAAAAATGTTTATAAAATGTCCTAGATATAAACTCGCAAAGCGCTTTCGCTGTGACTTTCGCAGCATAGCATCGTCGGGATTCATCAGAAAAAAAATTTGTTTTTCTTGTTAGGTGATGTAATAGCTAAAACGTAACACAGGATTTTAAAAATTTTTTATGCAAATGAAAGCCGAATGCAAAAAGTAGTCGAATCAAAGTTAATAGAAAAAGTATAAAAAATCAATAATACATCTGACCAGAAAAACCTATGCTACTTTGTAAATTAAATATTTTATTAATTGACGTGATGTAAATTTGAATAAAATCGGTGGAGTAATTCGCGAGATATTAGCTCCGCCAGTTTGCAAAAACTGTTTCGAGAAAATCTCAAAAGAAAAATAACAATTATACAACAAAATTTATTTTATTACCTTTAATCTACTACAGCTGGTGCATACATTGGTGTTTCCGTAGAAGCAGTAATATCCTCAAACTCTTTTAAAGCTCCCCTTTCAGTTTTCATTCTTTTGTATCTTCTTGTGCTCTTATACACCTGCACGGACGCTATCTGTCGTGCGGATCTCCTCTCTACCGCGCTTAGTACATATCGCTATAACTTTTTTGAAATATTTACAAGTTTGACCTCACAAATTATTCTTAGAAGTCTATTAGATAATTTCGGTTAACCCCTTAAATTATTTAAGCTCATAGGATTAGAAATATATCACTTACCCCTAAATTATTCAAATAACATTTTTAGTTAAGAGAATAAAACCCTTTCTCTCATTTGACACCACAATGAAGGCGCTACGGTAGGTGCAAAATAAATCGTGATTTTGAACAATACATCTGATGTCATTCATTCGTTAAATAGTTGGACGTTTAAAACATTTTTATGTAAAATCGCTGTTAATACTGAACAGTAATATAAATATTCATTATATATATTCATTCACTTCGTGCGACTCCTCACGAATTGCTCACAAATACCCTTTTTCCAAGATATGCTGTCGATTTTGGAACTTCGTTTTTTCAAAGCTAAGCATATCTTACATGCCATTCTTGTGGTCAAAATAATCTGACCTTGGTACGGGAATGCCATCATTATCCCCATCTGTTTGCCAAATATTAAATTAAACGTTCGTGCAAATTCTGAAGTATAGAAAAGAGTCTAATGCAAAATATCTGAACTGCCAGTTTTAAAGATTTTTCCCCAAACTTAATTTCTCGCGAAACAGCATGATATTTCTGTTAAATTTTCTCTTTCCTGAGGGGTATTATCGCTTATTGAATTGAATAGCGCACAGCTTAAAAATGCAAATATAAATTCGCGTAACGGTTGAAAAGTTCCTAATACTGTCGAAACTGATTGCCGATGTGAATAAAACAACTAAGAATAGACTGCTTGCCTGTGAATTGTTGCCAATTATTGGCGATGCACAAGGCAGTTACACAAAGGAAGTATTCCAAGAAATTTCTTCGACATACCTGTTTAACAAGTAAGAAAGTAAAGTCAACCGCCATACTAGTGTAATTTGATAAATAGCAAAAGTTGAAGATGATGGCGATGATTTCTGAGCCCACAAGTCTGCGAGCTGAGTTCGAGTGAAAGTCGCCAAGGTAGGCCATAGTGGCATTCAAAAGAAATTGATAAGGCACAAGAAAAAGACTTCTCCAGCTAATGATCGGTTCTTGGTAAGCTAAGGAAAGATGTTATAATGTTGGTAATTGCTTGTGGTCATATCGTTCCAATAGCAGACAATCCGCGGCCATCTCATAAGAAAAAGTACCGGATACAAACAACGAATATCTGTGGTGAAAGGTGATCTCGGCAGATGTGCAACACCAAGAAAAATTTTTGGGAACTCACCTTGTTGGCGGGTTAGCTGGCCTTTTCTAAATTGTAAATTCCTTTAAAACTGGTTCTTAATCATACGATCGCTTTGAATGATGGAGATAGGTATAAAGGGACAATATTTTGAAGCATGAAAGGGCTCGATCAAGAGCTCATTGACCTGTCGGTGGACTTATCACTGATTATATTTTAGCATATCTTGAAGTAATTTTATTAATTTTATTTCACACAACTGTAGAATGATTCGTTTTGTACTTAATACTCTTAATAATACTCACACTAAAAAAATCTGATCATGTATATTAATACTTTCCCCAACTAGCAACTGCAACCTTAGCAATGGAATAGGGATTTTAACCTCTTTCCAACTGCATTAATTGTCAAATTAGTGCCGAATATTTAATTTTATTATAATTTATAATTATTATACTTAACGAATAAGGAGTGTTCCATTCAATTACTTGTTAAAAATACTGTAATTTCCCCATTTCGAATATTAACTGCTAGATCCGTATGTTAATTATGCAGCATATGGGTATATGTCGTGTTCCAAAACAAACAGTAGATAACATAATAAAAAAATCTCATCAATTTTGCAAAGAAACCAAAAGCCACCTTCTATATTTTTAACGACACAAGTTGAAAAAATTTATTATTTTGCTATTTTTATTTTAAACAAAGTGTTGCTAGAGCAGCTAGGAAATCCTACCACGATGATAGTATAATACCCAGAAATTGTCTTTGTGGCAATAAGTGAAATTTATTTACCGAACCACGATTTTACATTATAACGTCTAGTCCGCCATATTGAATTCCCTGTGACATTATATACCCTAGGACACATTTTGAATCAAGACGAATCCAAAGACATCTCATTTGTTGAAATCGGTTTAGTAGTTTAGACTATACGAGGTAACAAACTATCACACAGCCATAGATACATGTACACATACATACATACATTGTGAAATTCACAATTCACAAATTCTTTTGGCTTTGCCGTAATCGGGTAAAAAATATTACATTTTTAAAATGCTTTAACACTGCGAATATTCGAAAATTTCGCTTTTTAGTTTTTACAATCAAATAAACCCAGTTTAAGTTATGAAACTCACCAGGCCAAAAAGATTGTTTTGAGAAAAACAAGACTGAAAATGCAAGCACATATTTTGATTTTGCATAAAAATTGTATAAATTTCGTAAGTCAATAAATAGAGAATTTGACAAAGCAAAAAGGATTATTCTGAACGCAACAGTTACTCCAATCGCCGCGCGAGGCAAAGTTGGCCTTGCTACCTGTTCCCATTAAGCAACTTTGTCATTTTTCCGACTTTACTTTAGGGTTTAATCCCCTAGTGGTTTGATAATACAAAATCTGAACTGTTGGGACTTTAGGTTTGTGTGGGTATTACTCTTGGAAAAAAATAACAAAATATTTGCGAAAAAAGTATATCATTTTATGTTCCAAGGAATATCATAAATAATGCATTTCTCATAATATGCAGATCTCATTCACAAACATTCCTCTTTTCCAGATTTTTCGAAGCGATATTTTTTGGAGTTCCTAAGGAAGTATAGCGAATTAAAAAAAGTTTTACAGTTTTAAATTCAAATTTAATTTTTTTGTATGATCTGCGAGAAAAATGTCTGCAACAAGCATGGTAGTTCCATATATTATATTATGTTTTTCCAATTTTTGCACGAAACACTAAAAATTAACCAATAAAAAGTCGTGGAAAGGTGACTAATGACTAAAATTACAGCTTAAACCTTTTATTATATAAAAAATCATTAATTCTCTCATAAACATGGTGGATAAAACATTTCATTTAGTTAACATGCCATCAAACCATCAGCAAGATTTTTGAAGGAAAAAGTAATATTGGGTTATTATTCACCATTCCTAGACGAAATTCAACTTTTGAAATTTATTTTTTTTAAATCTTGATAGAGCATTTTTATTTCCAGATTCGCTATCGATATAAGAAATCCTGTGGAAAGAATATGTTTCTTTTCAGGGGTAATAACTTGGTACAGAATAAATTTTCTTTTAGTTTATGGTAAGCGTTGATTTTAAGTAACAATATTAACTATTTGTACAACATTTGTACATTTGACAACTAGCATATATCATTTTGTCGACGAATATTTCCGAAAATATAAGGTCTAAAATAGCTAACAAGAATTTTAATATAATATTTGACTCAAAGAGGAATATCTATACCTTCCGATTACCTAAATAATGATCCCCTCTCCTCAATAAATCAACTCTTGATATACAATTACGTATCCAATTATTCTATTGTATTATAATTATATACGATTATTAGAAAACGGGAATGGAAACAAGTTTTTAATTAAATACGCGACAAAAAAGGAGGTATGTTTTGCACAGCATAGATATATTTTGTTCTTAAGGTGGGGTTACACTTGACATCTTCAAAAAAATAATTTTTAGATTTTTTTTTAAAAAGAAAACGTGACCACTAATATAATTTAATGAAAAACCATTCATTACACTGTTTTAGCAAAATGGCGCCATTAAACATGATTTTTTGTAAAGGACGCTTTTCGCAGAGGACAAAACAACGTGCAATATTTCTTAAACACAATTTTATCTGGAACAAGCACTAAAACTGTTTTATTTTCTACATTTTATCATCTAAAGAAATACGTTGGGGTTTTCCAAACAATAAATATTTCGAAAAGCAATGAGACATTCAATGAAAAATTTATTTTCGACCTCAATAAGTTGATATAAAAAATACCATAACTATAGAAATTTTTTGTTTATAAAAACCTTACGTATTTCTGCAGATAATTAAAAAGAAGTTTATCCGAAAATGTTAAGTCGATCGGTTGAAAATTGTTTGCTCTAAGCTACACGCAAATTTGAAAAAATCAGTTTTGAGAAAAACGCAAAAGAAAAAAATTAACGGCGTCTTGAATCAAGATTTCCTTGTTTACCTTTAATGTGCTATTCCTGAACCATGGATCCTTATTTAGAAGTCAGTACTAATGCCCTCAAACACATTTTAGGCTGTTTTCTAGCCTCTTGTGTTTCAACCTGTACACACCTGCACAGTAGCTACCTGCGGTGTGGGTCCATTCTTCCCTGCGCCTACTTAAAATCGCAGTAACTAAGATAATTTTTGGAAAATTTACGCCTTTAACTTCTCAAATTAGTCTTAAAAGTCTAAGGGAACCAAAAAATTTGATTTTTTAAAAATTTTAAAGTGGTATAACCCCCTTAAAAGAATTAAAGAAGAAAGTTTTATAACAATTCGTTACTACTATTGTAATGAACTTAATTATTGAGCAGGATGTGTGGGGGGTGTTACTGACCCAATGTTCTGCTCCCAAAAGCCAGCTTAAATTTCGCTGACGAGGTCGTGTGGTTAAATTCTTTTGGGGGTCTTAATTCATGCATGACGTCCAAAAGTAGTATTGCCTCACGTTCACAGATGACTTGCTTGATCCATTTGATGTATAGATCCTTATGGGGTTCTTCGCAACTTACTCTTAGTTTTCCTTCTAATATAAATCTTACAAAATATTGGTAAATTGTTCGATAAAATTCCCATTATTTAAATTAATTTTTATCAGAAAAAACACTACATGAATCATTCTTGCTTGAACAAATCAGTTATTTTTAAGCAATTAAAAAGTTATTACTACATAAACCATAAATTTATATCTACACGTTTTGCAAGGACGTTATATGTTAAGGTGTTATAACATACTTTTACTACCTTTCCCTTTCCAAATGTTACTTGTATGTTGTTTTAACATGTTTTACTCGACAAGAGGAGGGTTGGCCACAAAACCTTTTCCAGAAAGCATTACTGATGATGATGTTTATTGTTGTCAACATTGTTGTTTAAAGTCATTAATTTTATAAATTCGCTGCGTATTAGATGGTAATTCAGTATTTCCCGTATAATTCGTAATATGCACGTAATACACAGTTGCAAAAGCATATGCACCTACGTAATAGGTACACGTAATAATTGGGCTAATATAATATTTTTAAGAGTAGTTTGCCTAATCTATAAAATGTGATTTCTCGTACCCTTTAGATTGCAATGTTTATTTCTAAATTCAAGGGCGCGTATTCTGTTTTTAAAGAATTTTGGCTTTTCGAATTTGCACAAGACTGCAATTTTATATTATTTTCATACCAGAAAATACAACTCACATTCTATACAACTATTCCTTTTCATTGAATATCTTAACAATTCAGTTAACAGTTATTATTGAAAATACATTACTTTGAAGAATTTCTAAATTATTTGCTGTACTATTTTTACATACATATATGAGTTAAAAATTATGTATAGAATGATTTCGTGTAGAAAAGAAAAAAAAATTAACTCTGATTAATTTTAAATTTAACACTGAAATTTATCGCGTATTCAAACCGATGCTAATTTTGTTTTCCCTCTTTTATGACATATACACAAAAGACATCTTTTGAAATATATCACTGTGGATGAATCGCTCTTCAAACATAAACTCCATAAAGCAGAAAATCGAGAAACTTGTGAAAATAATATTTTAGAATTCTTTCCACATACCTGCTCATATGTATGTAGCTTTCATGTTCTAATACTATTGCAATGATTAAGTTTAAAATCAGTTACACTGAATTTTAAACTAAATATTTACCATCTAAAGGTATGTACAAAATTTTATATTTTTTTATGTGATATGTATTTAAGTACTTTTGTATAGGAATTTGAGAAAATTCGAAAAAGTTTCTCGAAAGTCTATGAACTTTTCCGATAAAACTAACCGGCGTCCATAGAGAACGCCACGTTTAAGCGAGAAAGCAGCGTCAATGCTTTAAATATATTTAATCAAGTGTTATCATTTCAGTAGGTGATATCGCTGAAAAGCACTATGACGCTGTTTAGAAAGGAAATTCCAATCGAACTATGTGTGACATCCGTGGAGTGCAGTTAACCTAGCATGACCAAAAAACACTTTAATTGCATTGAACACAGACGTTTAAGTTTATGGTCAATAGTTTAAGTCAATTAGCGAGAACTGAAACTTATCAGTAAATGCATTATATCGTAAATTCAGTAGTTTTTTAAAGATCTAATTGAATTGAGTGGACAATTATGTTGTGTGATTTTACTTACCTTCAAAAGCAGACATACTGTCGAAATTGGTGTTCCTGCATTTCCCAATTAAACCCTAACACTTGTAGCACAAGTCACTGCAATAAACTAAAAATAGAAATAATTCCAAGCACAAATCACAGAGATGACAAAAAAAACTCACAAAGGGGCGATAACTGTTGGAGCCCTTGCAAACATGAATATCCACCACTCGCGTCAGCACTCCCTATTTGCTCCTAGGCAAACTCAGAGCACACCAGGAAGTGAAACTCGTACATACATTGTCGACCGAGGAAGTACCACTAAATACTGCTAGGAATCACATAAAATGGCCCACTATATCTAGGCGGCTGGCCACAATGAAATTTACTGAACAGAAAAAAACACTATGTAAAAACACAGCCAAATGAAGACGTCGTTACGTCTGGAGAACTTATCGATTTTTATCAAAAATCCGCCGCAATCGAAAGTCGCAGAGCGAGATCCGGATGTCGAGCAGTGGAGATATCCTTGACGGGAGCGCAGTTGATCCTCTTACTTAATTAGCTTCATACGGCATGAATGTAGTCCTGGTTCGATGAGATAGAAGTACGAAGGGAACTTGAAATACTCGAATACCCTTTGAAACGCGTGCCGAAAAATTAACTACAGCAAATCAAATCCACGTTAACCGCCACTCAACTCCGCCGAAGCAACTGACAGCAAAGCAACCAGAGGACTGAACTGTGAAAGTAAACCAGAGAGCAAAGAACCACGTCGGTGGTAGAGCTGCAATTCAGCATAGTCAAGTCAAATCAGAATGAGCACCTTTGCTACATGCGCAGAACTGCTAGCAGTTGCTGGCAGATAAGATTTCGTCATCAGATTGGGCCGAACGGAATGGAGTTGGAAAGAGTCACTACAGCTCTGGTCTCTGACGAAAAATTGGTTCTCTTGTTGTGCCCTGATAACACCTGCTCTGAACTGGGTGATTCTTTAAGCTATGAGACTGGCATCTAGTGGTCAGTTACTTAAACGTGGACAGGTTTCGAAAAATTTATCGGAACCACCTGGAGTAACCGTGAGACTGCAATCAAAATATCCGATCTCATTGGAGCTTCCTAAGGAAAATTAGAATATTTTGCTGACGACCAATTGCGTTATTTACATAGCGAAATTTATAAAAATAAGATCATACTATTGCGAACTATGGCAAATTTTTTGAATTCAGATACTATTTTTATTTTGCAGACATAACTTTTATACAATTTAAAATTTAGTTTCTGCTAAAGCACTGAAGAGATAATTTTTAATGCCATCCATTTCAATACGCTCTTTGCGAGAGATCACATAAATAAGTGGTTTTCAAGCAAAGACCCGCCAAAAAGGTTATTGCCGACGCCTGAATCATGGGCCGAGTTGAGCAGTAACGTAAAGTGGCCTATTTCCGACCGCCTACCTAATTCCACCCACTTTATATTTTTGCTAATAACTATTTTTCGATGCATATAAATAAGTCAGGGATTGTTAAAATATGTATTTACATATCTTACGTTCTAGTTATCGAGAATGGCTAGTAACTATCATTTGTTTAATTTATCGGAGTGGTTGGTGTAGAAAAGTCCAGACATGTATAAAATGAAATTCTTAAATTTTGAGTAATGAGATTAGTACTTCAAATTTTTTTTTTAAAGTGTGAAAAAGCGGTAGTTATAAATTCTTATAATTTGTTTACAAAAGTATTAATACCGACGGGTGGGCAGTATATGGCAGTTTGTAGAATAATTTTAAATTCAAAAAGAAAGGGAACTTTTTGATTACCTTGCTACCTAATCACGACCTACCAAAATATATTTCTGAGCACGGTTAACTTTGTCAAAAATACAAGCAATATTTGTACAAATGTAATTTATTCTGGAGGATGTATTTATAGTTGTCTTATTTGAATAATAGTGTCAAATAATATTCGCGATAAATATGAATGAAATCATTCAAAAAATTTTATAAAATTTTGTAAATATCATTTTTAATTTTATGTTAACTATCGAAAAACGGTTTGAGTTCAGGTATGTCAATGTTGAAATTGTTAGCCTATATATAATACAAATCTATAATGATATATCATATAATTCTATAACGATAAATTGTAAAATGGGCTTATAACTACAATATAGGTCGATGGCTGAATGCTCCATAAAAAATCTTAAATGGGTATGTAAGATTGCTTTAAAAACTTTTAAGAACTGGCGGCTATTAGTCATATAATTTGTTTTTGGTTTTAAACTGAGGCATTATGCCCACATATATAGAAACTTGATTACCAATCATACCTCTGTATAAATCTTAATTAATTCGAGTCCCCAATGTTAAAACGTTTTGGTAAGCTAATTAAAAAACTCATTATGCATTTCAATATCGAGCCAACTACTAATTTGATTGCACCTGAAACTAACACTAATTTACCATATTAATATTGTCTATAATAGAAATGCTCTTACCACTACGTTACCGCTATTCAAAGTACATTGCAACTGGTAATAATACAGCAATTTAATTCGCTTCTTCGTAATATCTAAACACATTATACATAAAATTAAACTAATATATCAATGTTAAATAAATAAATAATTAATTAATGTTGTAGGTAGTACATAAGATTGCAATATCCTTTTGTGCATTTACAATTATAACAATTTTATGTGAGAAAGCAAATTAAACAAAGTACTCTAGTTATAACTATAACTAGTACTACATATACCAAGGAGTAACAAAAATGAAAATAGTCTGGTGAAATATAAATTCTGTATGGGATATAACTAACTTACATCATGACCACGAAAATACGTTAAAAATGCAGTACTGAAACCGTTATGAAAACCATTGCTTTTAAGTGCTTCCTAATCAATATATTAGGGTGCGATCCGATTAGATTTTGACATGGTTTCTTGGAGGAAGCTGTTCAGTGTCACGATCATATTAACCCCCAGAAGTACACAACTAAACCATTCTGTGCCACACTGTACATACAATTTATCGTCAATTGTGAAAAGATGTGATTTTTATATTATAAAATTACAAATACAAAGGTTTCAATTTTGAGACTTTTTGAGGTTTACATTTACAAAACCTTACTATACACTACTTTTGATGTTTTATTGCCTGGAGTATGGACAAGTAAGCTATACACGTTGCTCACACTATATAGAACTAAATACAGCTCCCATGTGAAAAATAGTTAACACAGTCTGTCCTTGGGATTTGCCGAAGCAGATACTAACAGGCAACTGCACATGTTTAAAACGAAACGGATAGTTATCTAGGATGAGCGGTATTCGGGGAATAAGGGCACGTTCGCTTTCACCACATTTGATTAATATTTTCACCTCTATCACGTTCCGTTGAAGAAACGTTATTTTTAGACGTGTGCCATTGCATAGTTTGGGCGGATTCAAGTTCTGCAGCAAAATTATAGACAACCCGATTTTTAGTTTAATGATGTGCGGGCAGACCTAAATTTGATAATGAATTTTAAAATTGCCCGATAACTTTGTTTATTGATGTATATTCAATCTCTACACCGTCGCGGGGAGACAAAATTGCCCACTCATAAAGCCAATAGCAAGGAACAAAAGGATAGTAAGAATAGTCGCTTCAATAACGTTGGCCATGGGTTTTTTGACCCAACCTTGCACCCTTGCACAATTTCAAGATCAAGGAACCTGTCTCCGAACTCCTACGATATTTTTGAGTTTTACCTAGCGTACCGTACAAATCTTGAGGGGGTGAAAACCGGTGGAAAGGATGAAACTGAGATTGTACTTAAGAGTGGCTATGTAAAGTGTCATCAAAATTGGTCGAAAATTGTGAATTTGTATACGATACAAATAAAGTTATATACGACACAAACAAATCCACAAGCCGAATTGTTGCGTCGCAGGGAATTTTTCTATAAGCCCCTCGGAGAATCTGTGACGGATGGACTTGAAATGTATCCTAAGCACTATCCCGTAGCTTAAAGTATCCCTATGCCAAAATTCATTAAAATCCGTTCAGTAGCTTTTGTATGATGCGTGCACAACAGAACAGACAGACAAAAAATTTTTAATGCTGTTTTTTCTTGGTTATCCTTAATATATGTACAGAACTGACCCCCGCTACAATTTTATTATACACACTAGCTGATGCCCCCCGCATCAAACAAAAAGTTCAAAGTAAAAAGTACTGTTTACAAAGTTTCTTTTGTACTACAATATATAAACTATCAGATTGGTGACCCAAAAGCAAGCGACATTCAATTGGCCGTGTGATAAACAACTAGTTCTTAGATCGTCATCAGCGGCCTTTAGCGTCTGCTCCTACGATTTGTTAATTGTCATAGCGAAGCGAACAGGAAATTATTGGGAATAAATACTATACATGATATAAACACCCCTGTGCTACATGCCGTTAGAATTTTTGCTTCAATTAGATTTTTTTGCAATTTGATCAGTTTGAGTCTAATTCCGTTGCATAATTTGAAGGAGTTAAGTTTAGGAGAAGCATAATCAGGACACTGATTTTAAGTGCGGTTCGATATGCAGGAAGGCCGTTTCCGATGAGAGAATTTAACTTCATTCCCTTTTATTGCGGTCAGAATGCTATTGTTGATTGCAGCCGCTTAGTCGTTTTTAGGTGTTAAAATGGCTCGTTCACACATCCAAGAAACCTCTTGATGTAATATTTGTGCAACGTCTTCATATACCGAACAAGTCGTAGAAACAATAGTGCTGAGCGTTTCTGATAGTTATACCTGGCCAGTTTCCTTTGGTAAAGCTCCTTCGCCAATTTTTAGCAAAACATCAGAGAATTCTTGACCATACGAGTTTGCGCCATGTCATACCTCGTCAGCCCTGGTAATTAAAGACAGCGTTTGCCGGAAATCACAAGAGGACTGTGACCTTACCCATAACCTGGTTATTTCTACGGATGTCCTGGTTCGGTTTACAGCTTCCACAACTTTCCTGTTGGCCATCGTACACTCATTCCAAACAATTATACAGCACTCTTGAAACACCTTTGCCTTGTCACTATTATGTGATACTGCACACACAGGAATTTCGTTGCTATCTAAGTCTGTAAAGATCTTGATCTATTTTTTCTTGTCTTTTCCCCTCTGCCAGAATAGCTGGAAAGAGAAAAGATTTTCCAGTCCCGCCAGGAGAATCCAGAAAAAATACTTTCCCTTCATTTTGATTCACAGTTTGGTGTTATAGAGCTGTTTTTGCTCTGAGATTGATCAAGCAGTCGTCGAGGGGTCAGCAACCCATACTCAATCAATAAATTACCATCAATGGAGGTGACAACGTTTTGGAGTGAACAAATTTATAACGCGCTCTTCGGTTTCCTCAATCCTATCTTCTGAATTGCGCCTTAAAACCCGTAAGAAATTTTCTGAGAAATAATGCCGGTATTTGTTCCATAACTCCAGTGGATCTGAAAGTCCACAGAACACCAACATGACAGCGAAGATATGTCGCATGCGACAGGACCTGTCGCTGACGGGTATCGTCCCAGTATTAATCACAGTGAAGTAGGTGACGTGCCCTGCAAGCTACGTGAAACGTGGGGTAAGTTGCATCGTCGATTGTCTTCAGGAACACAAACGAAGTCGGGCCCCTAACCCTGTGCCGGTGGGACTCTACCCAGTGCATTGTCTTTAAAAACTCCTGGGAACTCCATTCTTCCACAAGACATGGTCGTGTCATCAGATATTTAATATCACATATTTAATGTTTCAATTTTCTTTGCCTTCAATAAATTTGTTATATAAACAACGAAGTAATTTATGGAAGATAGTATCTTTCCAAGTTAAAGCAAAGTGTTAAGAAGTCGCAAACCAGCAGGATTTCTCCCGATCTTCGAAGTAATTTTATTTTTTCTCGATGTTCTTTATTATCACCTGTATGTTTGCAGGATTGGCAGGATATATATATTCTCTTATGTAAAATGCACAGTATGATGATACCGCAGGCTCTTCGACCATCCCTCGTATATTGAATGTTAGATCCGAGGCCACACTGGTATACAAGTGATTTGAAGTATTGTTGCTGAGGTAGACAATAACAATTTTTGCTTTTAAATATTGCATATGTTAAAAAGCAGAAAATGGATTCGAATTCGAAGGATAAATATTTCTTTTCTTCTTCTTAGTTAAATATCAAATCTTGAATTGGTTTTAGCTTATTTTTTAATGACAATTATTATTTGATAACGAGTAAAATTAAAATTAAATGAAAATTCACATGTTTATTAAACAAATAAAAGCAAATAACAAATATTTGTCTTCTAGATATAAATATTACAATACTTAAAAAACTAGTTTGATAAACCAATCAACGTTTTGGAAACCGTCACGAGCCCAATAAGTAGCAGTTCAAGCGATAATAATTTAAAGAAATATGCAACAAGTCCCAGTTATACCAAAATGGTCATAAATTATTACAAATATAAGCAAAGGTGTAGCCGAACTACATTACTGGTATTAGTAGAAATTTTAATTTGACGTGAAACTACGCAACCGATCTCGAATGTGTTAACACATTTCGCGCCGGTCACGAAAATGTACATCTGTTCTATGTTTTCACTTAACTGCCATTCATTTTAAAGTACTTCTTTAACCGTTTGCGCTCGGAGGTATTTTAATTTTGTGGTCATTGATATGCACCACATGCAAATAAAAATTACAAATAAGATTTTAATTAATAGTGCATACCTTGATTTTTCTGGACAGGCGAAAAACTGAAAAAGTCTAGATAATTCAATGAAACATTTAACTGAATATTCGCAATATATGTTATATCTCATTAACGTTCTGAAGCTGAATGGTGACTTAGAGTTAGCCGTGTTAAATCTATCATAATAAAGGCAACTTTAGGAAAAATGTTAATAATTTATGTAACCTTAGTTTAAAACCTTGCAAAAAATTCGAACCAAAATATAAAATCTGAATATAACAATTCTCCGAATATCAAAATATGGAAATTATCCCAAACGCTTGAGTAAATCCCGTAGTAAGTTTGAAATATACTTAATCATTAAATTTTATGTTCTTTTAGAGACATAAATTTCTAATAGTGATATACTTGCCAAATACTTCTTAAGCTGACCATAGTTAAACGTAAAGTTTGCTAAATTTAGATAGGAACTTACTCAACTTTAAAGAAATTTTACAATAAATCTAATACATCTTAATCTACCAATGGTGACCTATTTTCTCACAGATTGACATTTATGAAAAATTGTCGAATATTTTTTGGTTAATGCTCTTTTGTTCTTTATATTTTCATACGTTCCTAAAAGACAAAAATTAGAAAGCGACGTTGCCATCGCCTAAACAAAATTTGGCGTCATCACTTAAGATCATTTAAATTATTGGTTAAATTACAATTAAATTATTGGTTTGGAAGTATGGCGAAATCCATGAAAAATAACATCTGACAATACATACACGCGTCTCTTCGGTCAAGTTGTGCGATCAGTGCTACACACTGTAACAAGACCCTTGTAAGTTAGAATAGAAAAATAAATTCCAATTTTGGCAATTATTAATGGATGAGAATACACTTTTTAAAATTGCTTGCGAAGAAGTCTAGTTAGTTCAAGTCTTACTTATTTTATTTTGTTAACAAAATATACTATTATTTACAACAGATTTCATCAGCAATTATCTCATTTAATTAATCAAAACACAAGAATATTGAACAATATTCAATTTGCATTTCGAAATTTATCGCGTTTCATTAAAGTAATTAAAAAAATTAGCGAAATTAGTTTTGTTTATATAATTTTGCGCAACTTTTTGATCAATCAGATTGGAAAATTTACCACTTTTGTTTGTAAGCAGTCCAGTTCTTTATAAAGGTCTGTCGCCGATTAAGAAAAAACTCAACACGCACATGAAAACGAGAACTGCATAGCTTCAATAACCCTAAATAAGAACTATTCTGACACCAACATGCGTTCCCATTTTTATTTAGTAGATGTATATTATTAAACAGTTAATAAATTAAATTTCCTTTTTACACTCCAAGAAAAACCCACAAAATGAGAAATGCTATTTTTTTATTTTAGCTTTGTTTACACAACCTTATCAAAATTTATATAAGTTGCATTTGGTTTAGTTCCACTTACAGCTTTAACTGCTCTCATCAAAATTTCAATTTCAAGTTAGATTTTTTCTCCATTGTCTTCATTATCTAATAAAACTTAAAAGCTCTGTTTTCCGAAGTGTTCAAGCTTAACTCTCTATAACTTTTACCTCTGCCTTAGAAGCAATTGAAATATCCCGTCTCCGTTTTTCTAAAAACAAAGTCTAATGTCCCTAGTTTGAAGACCATAAGCGTGACGTAGTTGTAGTAGTTGCTTTGCTCTAAATAATTATATTTTTCTTACATATCATTATAGGTATCGGTATGAATCATTGATTTAAAAACACTTTAAAGAACTTCATCCCAAATTACTCTGGTTCTGAGAGTATGAAACCTATTCTAATACTAATATGATATGTTGTAAAAGCTACAACTACTCGTAGAAAATGGCATAAAACTGCTGACTTGTTGTTATGACAATAGAATCAAAATTGTCGTGTTTTTTCAACGAAGAGTTTTATAATTTTTCTTTATCTTACTTTCCTTACGATCACCCACTAATTGACAAAAATAAAATAAAATAAAAATTTTATTTTGCAATCAAACTAGCTGTGCGTCTTCACCAATAATTTTCTTTTATTTATAGAGATAACTTAATTGACGGGTGAACACCTTGGACCATGTGGTCTTTTGTACATAATTCTCCTCAGGGGATGACCTGTCAACCTGTTTAATCTCGTTGTCCTTCATAAACCCCTAGTCGTTTGGTTGGCCTAACAAAGCTTATTATTTTATATTAATTTTAAAAGTTCTCAGTCATCATTGGTTAAAATGATTTTTCTAAAGGTGTTTGTTCGTGGAGAAACGAAACCATTCACACAAGAAGTGTGTGACTGTCTCCTCCTCAAGGTCGCATCCACACAGTGATGTTTACATCCCACGAATTTTGCTTGAGGTGCTTGTTGTTGTTGAGGTGCTAGGCTGATCTCAGTCCTCCTATAGTTAATCAACAACTTACTAATGTTAATGTTTGCCTATTTGAGGAAAGTTTTTGCTTACTTGTAGTCTGTCCTGTTAAACCACCTTATGTTGTACTTCCTCTCAATCCATTTAATAATTATCATTTTAGAGATAGATCCCTCTTTTGCCAGCTCATCGGCAACTTTATTGCCTTTGATGTTACAGTGACCAGGGATTCAGATAATCGATATGTATGGTATATAGTATGAGCATTCACTGACCAGTTTCCAGTCAAAGGGGACTCTAAAGCTTTTAATGCAGCCCGGCTATCGGTATAAATACGTAATTTTTTTCATTGTTTCTTTTTCGGATTGTGTCGGCATAGATCGACAGAATTTTCGCCTGGAAAATAGAGGTAAATGTGCCAAGGGATCTGTAGATGTGTGTGTTTTTCGTCTCTCCATACATACCAACTCCGGCAAAACTGCCCCTCGCAAATCCAGCTGTGCACCAAATCGACTGCTAGATGACTACGTTTCGTTCAAATATTCTTCCCGAACTTCATTCATTGGGAAGATAACCTTGAAGTTTTTATCTGGATCAACTTTCAATACTCTAGAGCCAATCCTTACTAGTTCGTCCTAAATGTCTGTATGCCTTCCTTGCATATTATGCAGCTGATAGACCTCATCGCCCCCTTTCTACGATGATATATATTGGAGCTAATGTGAATTCTATAGTTGGTATAGATGTTGATCTGACCGCTTCGGTGATTCTTGAGCAGTCCAATGTTTTTGGTTTGACTAATAGACTATTAAAACTGTCGTGTCTTAATTTAGGCCATCAGATGACCGCGCCGTAACACAGCCTGTATCTGACTGCAGCCAAATATATCCAATGGAGCACCTTTGGGTTTAACGCCCATGTCATTCCGAAAGCTTTTCGGCATTGTCGGAAAGCTGCAATGGTCTTTCGTAACTTTGTTACAACATGCAGTTTCCGGTTTAGCCTCTTGTCAATTGTTATGCCAAAATATTTTACATTGCCCATCGTCTATGTAACACAACGATCACTTTTATGTAATTCGACTTGCAAATAATTATTCCAACAAATTGTTTATTATTACTCATACCTTAAATATAAATATTCGGACATTTATATAGGAAAGTAACAAATGTCACAGGATTTATAATTTAGAAGAGCTGTAAGAGTGAGCATAAAAACTACGCATTTGGTCAACTCCGATTTTAAAATTCTAAATCAAACCTTATGATGTTATATTAATTAAAAAAGTAGATAATTTAACGAATTTAGCAAACTATCGTGACATTCTGTGCGGGTGTGAGTCCGTTTTAATTTGATGTAATTTCGACTAATGGATCGACTGATCAAGTAATGTAACCTATCTAAACAAAACATATATTTTACTCGCGCCAAAATTGGATGTATTTTATTCTTATAGTATAAATAATAAGCATATCATATAGATGCGTACCATGTAAGAAAAACGTATAAGAAAAGGAACCAGATAAACAAAATATACCGAATGAAAACAGATTTAGTATATTAATAAAATTAAATTAATATGTTGATAAGAAAAAAGTATTTTTTTAAAGTATAAATATAAAGAATAAATATATTCACAGTCACTGTCTTGTATATTTAATTAACTTATATAGTAAAACGAACCCTTCCAAAAAATAAAATCAGACAAATTGAAAACGTTCATTAAATAGCACAGGCAGCTCTTTTCCTCAAATTTTCATATGAGATGACAAAGAATTTATCTCAATATTAATAATTTAGGTTTTATTACTTTATTATTCTTGAGGAGAACGGACTGTCTGTGTTATCGCTGAAGCTGCACTAATTACGCCAGATGTCTGTAACCAGTCATAAACACATTAATATTGTGTTCATCCATTTTCATAGGTTTTACAAAATGAAATATTCCCGGATTATATATGTACTTACATAAAAAAATTATTTTTATTTCCTTATGATAAATTACGAGTACGCTTTCGTAACTGTTTTAAGTACAACGTGTTACAAGCCGTGTAATAGTAAGTAAAACGTGTAAAAAAAGTCTGCGTAAAAGTAAGTAAAACGTGTAAAAAAAACCGCGTAAAAGTTAATCCCATAAAGTGTGTAACAGTATATTTATGCCTTGCGGGGGCTTCTTTTATTGCGAATGTATAGTTAAATTTGATTAACTAATTTTTATTCAGTTTTCCATATATTCACAAAAATTAAACTATGCACTAATTGAAATTTTATTCGCAATCTTTACTTATATGTATTGCATATTCACGCACGCAAAATTAACCATTTGCATTCGTATATCACGCTGGAGGTGACAACACCAATTTGATATAGTATTTTTTTTCTTCACAAAACTCAAGATATTCTATTAATTCAAATCTTATTTACAACCTTTACTTTTCCTTAGACGCAAAGAAAAAAGTTTTCAAGTGCAAAGCGTTAATCTCACAAGCGAAAAATGTCAGGAAATAACAATAAATAGATTTTCTGGAAAAATTAGAGGACATGAAATTACTAATGTTAATTTTCAGACTTAAATTAAAGATGTAAATGAACTCTTTGCGCTCTAATATTTCTTTCTTTACGCCTATGGAAAAGTAAAGGTTATAATAAAAAACAAAATTCTACATGGAAGTAAAATTCACCTCACTTTCACATGAAACTGAAAAATTTAGAGCTTACTGAAGACTTACTCAAAAATCATAGCTAAGGGGATTTGTAGCCCCACTTTCTTCCTAATCTCACTCCTTATTGTTTACGAATGACG
Source organism: Proctacanthus coquilletti (assembly GCA_001932985.1). Classification (NCBI taxonomy): domain Eukaryota; kingdom Metazoa; phylum Arthropoda; class Insecta; order Diptera; family Asilidae; genus Proctacanthus; species Proctacanthus coquilletti. The sequence goes on from MNCL01000330.1 coordinate 43,299, forward strand.
GGAACTAGTACATTAACCCTTTGTGGCCTTAAATGGTCGATCGATTTTTTATAGCCATCGGCAAACCAAAATTCATTTAATTAAATGTAAGTCTTACTACCATTGAAAACATTCACAATTTCTGTTAAAAATGTCGGAACTTAGAGAAACTCTAATTGTACTGGTCTGAAAAAAAACAAAAATTGTGTTCCTCCTATAAATCAACTACTCAACTAATTTTCCAGCGGGTATAGTTTTTGGATAATGATACTTTAAAACTTAAACAAATGTTGTGATAAAAATTGTCTGTATTTAACAATAGGTAATCAAATATCTCTACCAATATTTATAGACGCATTGATAATTTATTGTATTATTTTGTGAACTTCTTTCTCCAGTGGAATTTCGTGATGAATATTGACCAACAAAAATTTATAAACATAGCTTCTGACAATTTCCCGTTGTACTGCTTTTCTATGTGTTGTACTGCGATTAAATTGTTCACCATGCTCATCTGATACAGCCCGAAGATTTTTCGAGAAAAAATTTAAATGCGAATGAAAAAAATTCAATTTTAGGGACATATTGCACCTAAGTACTTCACAGGGGAAATAAGTAATTGAATAACTAATTGATCAAAAATGTTTACAATAAAATTAACTACATGTAAGGACTTAGTATATAATTTATACTGTAAGTAATATTTATTAGGACACAAACACTTTACTAGTTGTTAACAACTGTACTGTTTGAAATGGAAAAACAAAGTGCACCGGCACTATGTAACGAGTTAACGACATTGTTCCCCCTAATTAAAACATGCATTGTATTTATATACGCTAGTTTGGCTGATTGTCAGAGCATTTATATGCAAAAAATGTTAAAATTACTGAATTTTATCGACATGAATATAAAAAGAGGTACGTGACAGAAAACAAATAACTGCAGATTCAAATTCAGCACATCAAATATCAATGGCATTAAAACTTTGTTTTGATAATGAGTAAAAATTATCAATAAATCTGATCGATGTGAAATTAATATTGCCGTCATACCTTTCACATTTGATCATTGCCTTCGGATTCAATTGACGATTTTACCAAATAACTATTTATCATTTTTTCTAAAACTCTTACTTTCTTTAATTACCTCTCAAATTACAAATCATTTTCAAGTTTTTCTCATTTTTGAAAGCTTATATGGTCATATAGATCATAAAACGGATTAAAAACCGAATTCGCTACTCCACAAGAAAAGAAATTCATATTTTGAACATATTTTCATAATAACCTCTTAACCTGCAGTTAATGCCTTAAATTACTAAACAGTCTCAGTTTCATCGAAATGAAGCTTTCTGGAAGACTAAAAATATCCAAATAAAGGAGTTAGTAACCTCACTCACTAACTGTTGGCCCATCTTATCTACATTTGTTTGGACAAACCTCTCTAAACATTATTGGAAGCAAGACGTCAATGCTAATCAGCCCCGTATATCACGCAAAGATTAAAGGCTTTCCATACTTTTTGACCACAAATCCTTTTTAAGATATTGTTACCGTTTCGTAGCTTCTAGCGGCATTTAAAATTTGGTCACGTTCTTTAAAGGTCCAGCAGGATTGCTTGCAATCCATCCCCTTAAATTTCGTATTTCGCTTAGTTAACTTTGTAACAAATTACTATCAAATTTTAAGAATTGAATTTTATAACGTTTACATGGAAAAGTGTTGACTTCTTTTCTGTCCCCTTCTCTTTAACCAACCAGGAAATGAAGTAGATAACACAAAATAAAACTAAATATTGCCGCGTAAATAGATTTAAACTCGATTTTCTTCTAATAAGAAGCCACAATTGGTCCAGTTCCATAGTTGGAATATTTTAATTGCATTACCAAGGTTTGCATTTCATCCTTCTACCGATCTAAGCCGACGTACGTCCAAGAAAACCCTCTACTTGCAAGAAAAGCAAAAAAACTACATTCAGCCATAGAGACTGCCATTGTAATTCAAAGTTGTCTCGGAACAAAATGTTTGCGCTGTCTGAGGGCTCCATTTTTTCCCTCATGTATTCAATTCACTCATTTTGGGACAGCTGGAAAACTTACCCTTTCAATGGCTTTGTTTAACAAACAGAAACTCTCAAAATTGGTAAGGACATGGAACGTATTCGTCAGCACTTCTCTCGAGACAATGTAATTCCACTTAATTTCAGATTAAAAAGACAAACAAGATAATAGTGCTTTTATGCTGAAAGTGTCCATGAAAAATATAAAAGTGGCATAGTATTGCAAGTAGGAGCTATGATGTTTTACATATAAACCTTTACTTTTATTTGGAACAACAATATTAATTGAATAAGGCAAAGAAGTTTTTAATACTTTCAACTGCCCAATATCTATTTTAAAATTACTGAAGGAAATTTTTCAAGCGCTTGTTGTGAAAGCAACATTGGTTATTATTAATTTCCTAAGAGGTTAGTATTCGTCTACATGCAAGCAAAGTGAACATACATAAGTACGTATTAATTTGGATCGATATTTCGTTGAAGTTTATATAAATGTCCTTAAAAAAAATACGCGTTCATATGCTTTCTTCGCATTTGGATCTATATAAAATGGCAATTTTAAACATAGTTCATATTTTAGTACATTAGAGTCACTGCAGAGTCGTTGGAAACAAAATTACTTCATGGCTCAATTTTATTCATTCAATTGTTTGTGTAAACGTTATTTTGCTATTTGATAGTAAATTGTTTCAATAGTTTATCATGCATTCTTATTTGCATTTCGAGAGTGCAAGACTACAAAGTATGGTAACATTATCAAAAAGCTTTTCGTATTGCGCAAATTTTGTTAATTGCTCAGAAAAGCGCTTTTTGTTTGCTTTATTTGGACATTTTCCCCTGACGGGGAACTTGAAGCGCTAAAAATTTTTGAATATTTAAACAATTTATACCAAACAATTTAAGCAATTATTAATGTTTTACATGGCAAATGAATGAATTTCATGATAATTAATTATTAAATGTAATTGCTTTAATTAATAAAGATATAATTTCATATATACAAAATGTCGTTACATATGTTTGATATATTTCGAAATTATTGAAGTTTCATGCGTGAAGTTTGCATGTGTGTAGCGATATTTTATACACTAGACAAAATTCGACCTTTACCTATTAAAACAATGAGAACTATCAATATATACAAATAAAATTAAAGTGAGTGTCAGCGATTTGGAAAAAAATGTATATATTTAGATCTACTAGCTTCCACAAATTATACCATATAAGCAGCTTTTCAATTGGCTGTCTGTCTGTTTGTCCGAGATAAACTCAGAAACGGCTGAAAGATGCAACTTTTGTTAGGTGTTAGGCGGTATTTAAGACACCAATCTGCGCTTTGTTTAATTCCAATATAATCAAAGAGTCACGTAGAAATTAACGAACTTCATTGTTATTTACTTTGCATGCACCTTTGCCAGTAGCTTAATTAGCCAGTATTAGATAAATTAATCACCGCTTTCGGATTTCGAATATGCTGACAGTTGAGATTTTTGCCTGTAATGTGTCACTAAAAGTGGGTAAATAAACAATTTTAATTAATATTATTATTTTCCATCAATCAATATCAATTTCATTATTTTAATTAATATTATTATATTTCACTATCAAAGCTCGATTAATTAAATTAGTAGTCAGTATTTTATAAAAAAACATCATTTCACGACTACTTAACACCTTCTGTTCAAATATGATCAGTTACATAAGTTAAGAAACGTATCTCAGTCGCCACAATAAGCTGAGAAGAATGCTCCTACCATATACCTGAGCTTGAGTTTGTAGAGATGCTGAGGGTTAATCTGTTCTCATCGACTCGAGAGCAGATTTGAGCATTGACAAATCTTCCCCAGACGTGTCGAATTCCTCAGATTCCCCAGATAACAGGGAATCTATCAACCTAACTGTGTCCTCTTCTGAGCTGGCAGACTCTATCCTTTTAGTAACTCGGAGCAAAACGATTTCAAATCTACCTCGACCACAAGTAAGCCGAGTACCCGAAGTTTTCCACATTAAACCATACCACTTTCGACTTAAAAATACCGAGCGGCTCCATTTCCCCCTCAAGGATGTTAGGCATTTCGTACAAATTTTGGGCCAAAACATCATTTGTGCCAATATTAGCATTTTAGAGAAGGAAGACGAAGAGCGGTTGTTGAGGTCAGTGCGTCAAATACCGGTCACCGGCAAAGTGGGTCAAAGGTAGAAGTGGCAAACGGCGAGAAGCAGGAAATCCACGCAGAGAGTACATTTTGAATCTTGATGTCCAGCGACGGTTGGATCGGAGTAAACTTTGGGCTTGGGAAAGGCACACCTGTTAGAATATAAAATAGATGTGGGCGATGCCGAACCCATAAAGCAGAGATTTTATCCAGTTTCAGCAGCCATTCAACAACTGATGGATGCAGAATTGAGCCGAATGCTATGGGTTGGAGTGATAGAAAAAAGCCAAAGCCCTTGGCACTCTCTAGTTGTCCTAATGCGGAAGCCAGGCAAAGTCCAGCTGTTTTGATGCTCGGTATGTCAATGTAGTACTGGAAGAAAGATGCACATCCATTGTCACAAATTGACGACATTTTAAGACGCCTTCTGCCAGCAAAGTACCTCACCAGTCTGAGCTTAAAGAATGACTTTTGGTAGATTCCGCTGGAAAACAGGTCCAGAGAAAAGACTGCATTCTGGCTACACTACACAGTGATGCACAGTGATAAAATGCATGTTTATCTCGAAGATTTACTGGCCCTGCCACATCGTTGACTATCTCGCGCCGAAAACCGTACGTCAGGTTCATTCCTTCATAGGCATGGCTGGCTCGCATCGACGGTTCATTCCAAATTTTGCCGACCTATCCGGACTCATTACAAATACTCAAAGTCCAAAACATTTCTTTGTTTCCCGGAAGCACAGAGAGCATTTGACGAACTGAAACGGAGATTGACCACCGCTTCCATTGTAGTAATCCCTGACTTTACCAAGCCTTTCATAATTCAATGTGAAGTAAGTCAACATAAAGTAAGTCAACATAAAGTAAGAGGTGTGCTCGCTCAGGTAGGAGGAAATGAACGTCCTATAGTATTCGTCTCGCAAAGTAAATTCCGCCCAGCGTAATTACTCTGTGACCGAATGGACTGGAACGCATTTTCAACCTTGGGGGAATCTGGTCTCGAAATCGACTTCAGCTCTCCGTATTTTGCCTCGTTATAACAGTTGGGGCGAGAAGTGAAAGAACACAAGGCATTGGCACACAGTTTCGCTCCGCGCAGTTTGCCAAGCTCCTGAAACGGTATGAGGTGGTACATACGCGTAGCGCCGTTTATATCCTTTAAGCCAATGTCTCCGAGAGGGTCAATAGGTCGATACTGTAGAAATTCACGCTTATATACAGAAAGACCACCAACACTGGGACTAAAACTTGAGTAATATTGCTAGCTCCTTCAGAAGTTCAATCTGTCAAACAACGGGTCTTCCCCCATACTGAATCCTGTATGGTCTCCATACGAAACCTCCGCATAAAGTGATTGTAGTGAGAGTGGAACTCTGTCGTTTCGAACTAATAGGTGCGTGTACGATGCCAATTTTTTTCTGAACGAACACAGTTTTCTATGCGTGGTTAATGAAATTTCTTTTTTGAAAGTGGACTTAGGTCACCTTCAAAATAAACGGCTCATTTATGCTTTTCAATTATTTTAATCAGTAGAGTTATCGATGTGAAGTATCCGATTTTACTTATATTAATTTGTGTTGGCATTTTAATTTTTGATATTACAGGTCTTTACATAACTCATAAAGATCCGGTTTCAAGGAAAAAGGTGTTATCAACATTTATATTGATTATATTCTTTGTAATGACCAAATTGTTTCTGGAAATCAGTTGGTAGCTGAGGAATTTGTTACATTTTTCAGTAGCATAGGTATTATTAGGCGAGAGACATTGGTACGGTTTTCAACAGTGATCTGAATCTGGTCGGGCGAAATTGCAATAGTCTTTTTTTAAGGCCTACTAATAGTGGGGAAGTGGAAAGTATCATATATGGTCTAAGGGATAAAGCTGGGGGAGTCGATGGTATTAGTAGCAGAGTGCTGAAGTGTATTGCTAGCCACATAGCAGAGCCCCTTGAACACATTTTCAACATCTGTATGAGTTCAGGCTACTGGCCAAAAGCTCTCAAGATAGCCGAGATTATTCCAATATTCAAAACGGGTGATAAATGCTACCCGACTAATTACAGACCCATATCCTTGATATCGAACATTGCTAAGATCTTTGAAAAAATTCTCTACAGTAGATTATATGGTTTTATTGCTGAAAATAACATCTTCTCTGAGAGGCAATATGGTTTCATGAAGAACAAGGGAACAAACGATGCTTTATCTTTTGTATCTCACTTTGTGTATAGTAATGTTGTTACCAATACTCCCACTGCTGTTGCGTTTTTAGACCTGGCCAACACTGACACTGACACTGTAAATCATCGTATATTTTTAGATAAATTATGGTCTTGTGGAATTAGAGGTATTCCTTATGAGCTTGTGAAATCATATTTAACGGATAGGTCGCATTTTGTAAGGGTAAATGGGTGACAGTAAAACTGAGTCCGTACTAATTGGCGTACCCCAAGGTACAATACTAGGTCCATTATTATTTATTTTATATATAAATGATATTTTTAATCTACTTCCGCCTAACTCTTTGGTATCCTATGCTTATGATACGGTGTTGCTGTGCGCTGGAGACAGTTGGAATGAGTTAAGGTTGCTAATGGAGGAAAGATTGAGCTCCTTAAGCCTTTGGCTTAGGAACAATCAGTTGTCACTAAACATCGATAAAACTACGTTCTTAACCTTTGGCAGTTATCAAGACAGTGTTCCGGCTGTTTTCAGATTGTACATAAATAACCGTGAAATCAAAAGAGCAAAGTTCTGTAAATATTTAGGTATTTGTTTTGATAGTCATATGAAGTGGAACTATCACGTGCATGAACTAGTAAAGAAAGTGAAATATTTTACATTTATCTTTTTTAAACTGGCAAATATAATAGGGAGCAGATCTTTAAAAACTATATATGCCCTTTTCGACAGTGTCATTAACTATGGTATTGTGGCTTGGGGTGGAGCCTATAGTAATACTATGAGTGCCTTAGTTGCTATGCAGAATAAACTGTTAAGTAGAATAAAAGGACCAAATTTTAGTCAACAGCCATTAAATATTAAACAATCTTTTACTGTAGGTGCAATAATGTTTTATTACGATCAATGTAAGAAAACGTATCTTGCTTCGTGCTCTCGAACCAGATATAAAAAACTTGTTCAGCCTAGAATTTACAAGTCAAGTAGCTTTAAAAATGCGTACCATGTAGTCATTAAGTATTTTAACTTATTACCGTGTGGACATAAAAACCTAAACTGTTCTAAGAAATTAGTTAAGAAGAAAATAGTTCAATGGTTGTTAACGAGTTCTTCAACATGATGTAGTTGTTACCTCAACATGTAGCATGTTATGAGCTTAAGAACCTTCTGATTATGTTACTGATTATGTTATTTCTTATGATATTATATATTTCAATTTGTATATTTTAGTATGTAATTATAATGTACCAGAGTCTATGTACAGGCGTTCTTGCGCCTCTATAGAATTACATTTCTCTTTATGTTTTGTGTTATCTGGTGAAAATAAAATAAATAAAATAAATAAATAAATTTGTGGACAAATTGTGTTGGAGAGAATTATATTTATTGAATGAATGAAGCTTAGACGTAGGGACGCTATATTCTGCTATCGGAACCACATGTTTTTGCTGCATATATAAAGGAGAATCCTACCCAACTGTTTATGAAAACTGGGCGAATAATTAAAAGATCAAGGTTAAAAATTTCACCAGTTTATTACTTATTCTGTTGACAACTTTTCAACAATTCGAAGTCGGGGTTTGAGAAGGAATCTAAAGATAAACTAACCTGTAAAATGTTTACCTTGCTGAAGCGTATCATAGCTAACTAGTCTAGAACACTGATAACCATTTGACTTGTTTGGTTGACGATATAGCATGGTTTTGCTGTTGTTTGCTTAATGATCTTCTACGCTGCCTACCAGTCTAGACAAAGATGCAAATTTTCTCAGCTGCTGATTTTTTTCTTACGGCCTTGCCGTAAGTAATGAAGGTTTCAAGGTAAGGCAAAGAATAAAGAATTTAACACTCGAACTACCGTACAAATTTTTTCTTTTAACTAAAAGCCATGTAGAAGACACACAAATAGAAGACACTATAAATAAGTAGTTATGAGAATTGAGGGGGTACACATAGCTTATTGATGGAACGTAACGTTATACAAACAGCAAATTAAAGATTTTCCCGCAGTAAAAAAAAAAAACTCGCTGATTGCATATAGCGACCTAGAATATAGGCAGGTCGCAATTTGTGCTAAAAGGGTAAGATATTTTCAATGATTAGGATATGGTTTCTCACAGCACATGATATTTAAACGATTTCATTGTCGCCTCCTACAATCCACCAAAATGGGATACTCCACACGTGAGGCAATGCGCAGGATTATCTTGTTAGGAAACTTGATGCCGTGTCGAATTAGGAAGCTTCTCGTGAATTATAGATACTCGGTTAGCAATAAGCGTCTTCCATCGTGATGAGTGATCCTTTTCAGTACACTTGTCCAACTTGTTGGGTAAAATAAAAACTAGCCAATCATTTCATTCTTTTATTGGCCTCTTTAGGTTTTCCAAAGTTCCAAGCGCTTGAGTGAAACTATCTAGTACTCGATAAATTTCTAGTATTTTCTTGAATTAAATACGTATAAGAATCACAAAACGAAAATGTCGAAATCCTAATTTTAGGGAGCTTCGCATAGCAAACAGCTTGAGTTGCATTGGCTATATATGGGCCTATTAACTTCAAGTGTAAAGGCAGATATTTGCACATTCAGCCAGCATTTAATTTCAACGTAGGCGCGTTCAACGTCAGTATAAAGTCTTGTGTAAAATGTGCGCATTGTAAATCATTAGCAAAGGTTTGCTCCAACATTTCATCATGCACCGCATAAAATTCACTCCAATCATTTTCAAACAGTTGTATACGCGCTCTAAGAAATACTTTCCCGTCTTACTGGCATTAATTATAAATTTGTCTAACTTTAGAGGCAGTCGATGGCAATTTGCAATATAAGAACGCAAAGTAAATAGAATGGACTTATAATAATCCACCAAAATTGAAAAATGTATGTGAAGGGAATTGTTTTATATATATATATATATTTAATATAAAATATTAAATTAGCCGTGGCAAATTATTAGTCTACTAAATTTTGAGTATGTAATTAAAAATAAATTTTAACATTGAAAACTAAGTGAACATTTACTGACGGAACTATTTGTATATATATATGTACAAACAAAGTATAAAATAATATAAAGCTATTGACTTACGATATATCATAATCATTATATTTCCGATTTTTAATGAAAATACAAAAATTGAATGGCCTTAAAGTAGATCGCATGTGAGAGTTTATTCTCAACTCTAATAAATCCGGCATGGACAAGAGGGATGAATCCTTTCTAGGCGGAAGTAGCTAAAGAAACCTATTTTTTAGATCACATATTTTTGGAAATCAAGGGCTCGAGATTTGACCACATAATTCTTCAGCTGCGCAAAATATAATCACTACGTCTTAATAAGAATTATTTAAATTCGCCCTGATTTGATGTTACATACGTAACGCTAGTACATGAAAATTGTAGTCTATCAGCCTATCTAAAGATACATTACCTAAATTCTGTAAGTACAAAAAATCACCAAGCTTATTACAGCTTACTGTAGAAAACTCTTCTTAGGCGCCATCCAAATATTCGACTTCTAGTAAACGCGAATTTGCATACACTCATTTTGCTTTGACCGTACTACAACAACAATTATTGTTATGATACTATTAAACCGCTCACTTAAATCGCCTTTTCACATTAACCTTCATCATATATACGCAAAGCTCGTCCTTTTTTTAAATCAAGGGTCTGAAAGTTGCTTCATCTCTCGAGCTATAGCAGATTTGTTCGATTTTATCTAGAAAAGAGGCAAACAACATTAGTTTCATTTTACAAGCAGATCCAAATTACAAGAAGCTAGTTTGAACCAATTTGATCCTTTGAACCGAAGTTTAGTTTGTAGTGCCAGTACGGTTAATCAGGGTGATTTGCTTACCGCTACTTATGGAAATCCCTTTCACTTAGGGCAAGCTGCTTCAGGGTACGAATTTCTAAGAAAGCCGCTCGCGCAGTTCAGTACATCACAGTGTTCAACTCGTAAATCTACATCGGTTCTTCAGAATTAAAATCACAAAAGAAATCGGGAACAAACAGCAGGAGATCTGGGAATTATGGAATAACACTATTAGAGATTTCATTATATAAACCGGCTGCAACACCTGACACGTTCTTCTGAATTCAGCACAGTAACACTTCCCATTCCCTAGGCACATTTTCGTGTTAAGTAATTTTAGTCGGACCACAAAAGGTGCTTTCTTTTCCCCTGTGTTGAGAGGTAATCTGAGTAGGGTGTGAAAGTACCGAGAATATTTCTCCCTTAACTGGCAGGGTATCAGAGTAAGTTTCTTCATTTGGTTATTATTGAATTTTGAATCTTGAATTTCTTATGAAGTTATTCAAATAACGAATTATTTGAATTATGACTGCGAGTATATGAAGTAATTTAACGTTTTACCAGAGAAGAGATCACAACTATCCACTATTCGTTTTCCAAACGTCAATTTATGTTAAACATTTTATCAAAATTTCAGCTTAAAATGCATTCATAAGTAATAATAAATATTTATAATTTGATTATAGCGTTGAAAAGTGAACATGGAAAAAATCTGTGATTAGATTTCACACAAAATATAACATTAGCATCACAAAAACTTTCGAAATGATGTATAAAGTTTATTATGGAGTGTTTTTGACGCACAATTGTTTTCGACATATACCAGTCGATTGTTTGCAGCGTCCTGACTAACGTTTGTTTCAAAGTCTCTCTCTAAAACTCAAAAACTATATTTAGTTTTATGCTGTTTTAGTAAACGTTTTAAAAATTGAGCCCCACAGATATGTAAGGCGAAAGAAAATCATACGACCATTTTAATGTATCCTTAATCATTTCTTCAACTTTCTCAAGAGTAAGTTTTAAAATTTTAAGAATTTAAGGTATCCAATAACTTTCTCGTGAAATATGTTTTAACAATTTAATATTCGAATTATTACAAGGAATAGTAAATATCTTAAAAGCAATGAAACTTGTAATAATGTTATACATAAATCCTTAAATAAATCTTGTATCTTTGTAACAGAGAATTTATTTGTTTCTTAATAGCATCATAATCACTAAATCAATTGACATGGAATTTAGTATTTGTCCGCATTCCGTCAAATTTCTAATTTAAATATTGACCAATACTGCAATCCTTAAAAGCTTACCAAACCCCAGTCAACTACATTTTTACAATACATTCTTTCTGTGCTTATCAAACTCTGCTTTTTGAGTTCTGTTCAGTAAAGAAACTTGATACTACTTCTGTTCGATATTAAGCGGAGCTAGAGCTATTCTGGTATCAGAAACGGGCTATAGCATATATATAAAAAAAACGGTATCTTATCGTTTTGATTAAAAGGCTTTATTTTACGTGAGAACCATAGAGCACACAAAAAAACTATTTCCTCTTTGGGTTGAGCACAGAGCTAGCACGTCCTTTTGTCGGCTGACAAAAGTAGAGCTGAGAAAAAATCAAGAAGGGAAACCACATTACGGCCAGAAGTGCAGGGCCCGAACTTGAGTTAAAAAGATGGCATCGGATTGGTCAATAGGGCGCGTCGTCTGATTTCCTCGCCAGTCCGAGCCGTCGATTCTTGCATTCTCAGACCAAGAACAATAGCAATTAAAGAAAAACAGACGCCGAACCGTCGAGCTGTGTGGGCTTCGCGCCGCTAAGTGGCGCGCTCGAGCGCTGATGCATTGCCGCGCACGCATGTTTCTGCTAATTATTTTCCGAACAACTTTTTTACTTCAAATCTTTTTGGCGTTAATAGAACAGTTCAAAGAGGAGTTGGCCGATTTTTTTACATGAATGTTTTAGATGGGATATTCTTTACATTACATTACTTCTTTACATTACTTTACATTACACCAAAAGCCACGTCCGTTCGTCTTGCACAAAATTGCTATTACTTTCTTAATAAACATTTACAACAACATCGACCTGCTCCATATATAACAACTAAACTGCAAAAAATTATATTTTCAATTTTTAAAATTTAAGGTTTGTGGTTTTTCAATTTACACTTTACCAAACATATTACGGCTTAAAAAATGAAATCAAATTTATTTGAAATTGAACTATTCTTTGAAAAATTTAATTTTCAACACACAAACTTTTTAACTTTTATTTTATTTTAAGGCAAAATTTAGACTTTAGAGTTTTTAATTATTGGCATAAGAGATCAAATACATAAGATGACGGTACACAACATAACGTATAACGTGATGAACAGGGAAAAAGGTTAATTGATATTCAAAAACAGATAATACAATAGACACCAAACAGATAAAACAAATACCAAACTTTAAATATATTCAATAGAGTATCTACAAATGAAACAGGTTACTTTAATGTTTGGAAATTTATACAAAGCCTAGCTTCTCTAGATAAATTCCGTTAATAATGTCGTTTCCTCGGATTTAATTCTAATTCTTTTATTAACCGCGTGATTTCACACTTGAAGAAATCATATAATAAAGTGAGGAAATTATTTTTATTACAAATCGGTAAAGAGAAATCTCTACTAATTATGCAAAGTTTACTCCAACTGATTGATAGGACTGTGTAAACGTTTTATTACTAATTATTAAAGAGAGGCTCCCCATTATTAGAAAAGAAAGCTCAGCGGGTTATATGACAATAGCGCGAATAATTTGAAGACATAAACTTGTTAACATCAGCTTTATTGGCAAGCGGCAGGAAAGCTCATGATGAATCATAAATCATTCAAACATTGTCATGGAGCCATTAACCCCATTACTCCCATAGCGTCTATTGTCAGCTGCTCTTGGAAATCCTCAATAGAACTGATTCTATGGAAGTTTCCTCGCATAAATCTGCAAGTCGTTCTCCTGAAAATGGAGGAAATCATAAATCATAAACAGAACATAACCAAGAGATGTCGAGCTATAAAACACCTGAATTGACAGATATGTGTTTAAATTCAGACAAGATTGTGGTGCTACTGTTCGCTCCGAAATAAATTTATGATTTTATGAAACTACAAGCATCTTATGCTTGACAAGCTTCTTTATGAAGATCAACTCCAATTAACAGAATCCTTTCGTTTCGATTCTTTCGTGCTGAAGAGGTTATTATAATCCAATGGACAATAAAGTGCATGATCTAATAAATTTATCTATACTTCTTATCCTTGAAAATCCTTACTATTAAAGAAAGAATGGTAACATTGTGCATCATAAACTCTCCTCCATAATCAATATCTTAAAATAAATCAAAAATATTCCGTTTAAGTCGACAAACATTTCTGGGTATGAACAAGTTATAAAGTTGTCCACTCGTTGAAGCAAAGAGTATAAGGCCATAAATTACTTAGCCTCGAAAATCAGCGTTAAAGAAAGATAAATAGCCAAAAGGATGGAGCAGCCGCTGTATCAGATAAACTGCCAGGAGCTTTGCCTCTTATGGTTTTTCTATTCTATCGCGTATCTCAATTTTTCGCTTAAATTTACATAAACAGATTTACATGATTTATGAGCATTTAAATTTCCATTTCCACGTATTGTTGGCAATTATAAGTAGCCACTTAAGCATTAAATCAAAAGGTCTTGATTTCGTGCATAAGAAGTGAATAATTCAGATATAAATGGTTCTTTTCAAGAGCAAGAAATTAGTTTATACGTAATTATTATGATAATAATCTTTGATTGAGTGATTATTTGCAAACATTAAAATCGTGATAGCTCATTCCACTAGTGCTTTCTTCGTTGTAGTACATTTTTAAACAGTAAAAAAAAAAAAATTCCCATCCGCAACCTTCAGTTAGAGTCCAAGTGTAGGTTAATTTCTCCCCGACCACTGATTAAATTAAACGGTAGAATTCCTTCTGGTTAGCTAGATAACCGAACGACTGGCATTATTTTGTCATCGTTAACACTTTATTTTATGAAAATTTGAATCATAAACTAATTATAATGGTGAAGATATCTATGGCAGTAATGCAAAATGAAAGCCTAGAGATAGAGTGTATTATTTTATAGAATATAACGAGGAAGACTTTATTAAAAGATTTCGTTTACTGACCGTTCTTTTTATATCTACCCCAGCGATGTCACAATGTTATGTACAATAAATACGTATATAAGTATACTAGTTTAATTGTGAAAAAAGATAAACATTTGTGAAATATTAAGAAATTTTGAGATTCTCACGGAATTGCAAAATAATCTGAACTTATTATATACAAATTTTTCAATTGTATTTGCTTTACACAAGCCAATTTGACAATTACAAAGCTGAAAATTTGTATTAAAATTTACAACTAGAGAAAGTATTTTTCCTAGATTCTATTTAATATTTTCGACTTGAGTATTCCACGTCATATATAAAGTCTCATGTACTGTTTTGCGATGTTCTACTTTATGTCGTATATTTTATGTAGTTTTTTTACATCGAAATTTTCTTGCCTTGCGCTACTAAAAAATTTAATAATTCTTATATTGAAAATTAAACTTCTTGAAAGACCCCTTCTAACTTGCATAAATTTGATAAAATTCTAAGCAAATATTTCCGGCATTTATGACAATGTTTCATACTTTTTGACATCAATTAAAAGAAGTTTAAAGCTGTGCGTAGTGTTTGATATCAAATTATAAATCTAATTTTAATTTATTTATAAACTTTAGAATTTCAAATATAAACAACCAAAGTACAATATTTTACAGTTTATTTCCACATTCGTGTCATTTTTAGTCATTTTTGAAAATTAGCACAATACTAATATTGTCACCTATGTATGCACACCAAATTAGAATTAGAAATAATCTGAAATTTTTAACTGCACACAGAGGTTAAATTAACATCAAATGCCGTATCAATCAATTTAGTATTTGAAACGGTATTATACAATAATTAAAAGGCTCTTCCACTGTATATTAAGTCCGACGTATAATTACAAGATGTTTACTACAGATATATATCACCAGTTTTCAGAATATAAGGATGGAACATTTTAAAAATGTGATCGATTGATTTGAAAGCTATTTAAGTTGTTCAACATCTCAAAATTAGTAAGTGTATAGTGTATATAGCATAATGGAATCTGTGGTCAAACAGTCTTTCTTTAAATGATGTGTTTTATCGCCCTATCGACAAAACAAGCAGCCTAGCACTTAAATTGATAACTGAAATATAATTACTAAAATTGATTCGATTAAGCATTGAAGTAAAGTAAACATACATTTTAAATATTTTAAAACGCTCATCCGCCTACATTTCCATTTTTTTGAGATCTCTGGTCGTCCTGTCCTATTACTGTATGCTTTGGACTGCTTTTATTCTATAATCTTCTACGCACAGGTAATTCATTTAACGATGAGTGCATATATACTTACAACACAATATTTTTATACTGCATGATACATTAGTCGGATTAATAATCGGTATATGTTTCTCTGTATACATCGACAGAGTATAGGAAATTTTTCAATATAGCTATTTTTAAACATTTCTATTTTCCTTCCGTAAAACCTGTACTGGAATATGTCAACGAAGGCCTGCTTATTATCAAATCACGAGTAATTTTGTTCCCAATTCCACCTTGGGAAGGTGGATCTGTCGTTTGAATCGAATTATGATTTGTGGTTTTAATTTGACAGTATTGCTCATAAGGTTTGACAAATAGGCGTTGCTTTACTTGTTTCCTCTTGTGTCTGTCTTCCTGCTTGCTTGTACTCACATCGCGTAAAAGCCACTAAAGGCATTTAAATAGGGTTTTCGCTAGGTTAAAATAATTATAGTTACGAATCATATTAATACTATTCATATAATCCGAAACTAATACTACAAGCCACAATAGAAATATACGCGTTTGGTCTAAAAATTAGCATTCCAAGTCGTAGCATTCACGTGATTAGTAGTACGGACTATTAGAAGAAAAAAAAGGATTCAAATTAAAAAACACGAATAAAAAATTTGAAAATATTAATACTTTCTCATAATTTCCAATAAATATTCTTAGGGCTTTCTAGTTTTCAACCAATTTTTGCAGTCGATAGTCCAACATGGTGAATAAGCTTTGTATGAGAATTTATTTTCTCCCACACTTATGTTAGATTTTATAAATTTCTTCTGAAACTTATCATAATTATCTTGTCTGCAAAATTCGGTGGATTATTGCTCAGCAATTCCATTGCTTTTTAATATTGCATATGCTGCGATTAACTTTGGAAGAATATGTAGTGCCTTTATAGCTCAAATATTTTGTATACGCAGTTGTTCTTGTTTGCTTGATAGAATAATTTTGAATTGTAGATTAAATTTCTTACTTTTAAATTGAATTAATTTCGCTTTTTTATTGATGAACTTTTTTCCCTGATGAAATTTGTATACTCTTTTCAATTTAGTTTATGATCGGAAAAAATTTCATGGTGTTTCGTTTAATTTAATATTATTATCTGGAATAATTTGCTAATTTAGCTTTTTAAATTTTTTGTGTGTGTAAAGAATATAATGTTGATTCAATATACCTCCACGGCAGGCCATTGTTGTTTGTTCCACTATCATATCCATGTTGTTTCCAGTTCTTCTTATTTAAATATGCCTATTATTCATTATCAATGCGGTATATCAACGGTATTATTTTCATTTTTAAACCCATATTGTATACGAGAATAAAATTCTATCAGAGAAAAAAGTCGATTTTTTGAAAATTTTAGACTGCGGCGAAATATAGATCCTCACTCAAAGCCTCTAAGGAAGAGCTAAGGCCGGCACTGATCGTTAGTACAATGCTGCGATTATAAGAAAGAACAAAGGTTAGAATAGACCAGAGTTATACTTAATTCTTATTATATTTACTCCTTACAATTCACAACCTAAATATTTTTGAATATTAATAATCAAAAACAATGGTAGTAAAATTCTGCAATAGGTAAAAAAAATAACGATTTAAAATTATTGGTATTGTATAAAATATTAAGAAATCAGTTTCAATAAAAAAAATAACTTTAGCATATGAATAATTTTCTATTATATCCCTGACCTCTCGTAGTTACTTGATGAAATCACTAAATTTTTTAGTGAAAAGTTGTAATTGTAGACGAAACGAACATCTGCCGGAATTTGATCAACTAACTAGCAATATGATCAAATAGCGGTTCTTCCATTTGCCTTCGATAAAAACACATTTCTCAAAAAGTTTTTATTGCTCTAACTACCTGCTTGCTTTCGAGTAAATTTTCAAATTAATTGTAACACTGAATAATATGAATGCATACCGGAAGAAATAATGGAAGTGGAAAAAATTAAATACCAACCAATTATTTAATTTATTGGAGGTATTTTGCAAATATAGATTTACAAATATTAATCATTCACTTTATAGTCCTCATATATTATTTTAAGTGTACAGAATTACTTTGACATAAGAAATGCATTCAGATTAAAGGATAATATACTAAAAAACTATAAGAACCGCAAAACTTTTCGATTTCTCCTCATACATGTATACTATTCTTGAAAACCCACCAGTAGAAAATATAGCCCTTTTGGCACGCATGACAATATAAATAGCATACAAAAATGAACGTCTTCACTTTCCGAAATAAAATATAAATGATGATGAAGTTATTATTTTGACTTTTTTAGATGCACACATGCATGTTTGTAGGATGATTTTTTTACAGAACGAAACCCGACCCTCAATTCCTGCTCAAAATCCAAAGATCCAAAATACTATGATCTTACTGCCTCTATTTTCCTGAAGATAATTAAAGCAAATAAAATATTTTTCATTTGAAGTTCGGCGTTTTTACCTTAAAAATAATAATATCATCTAAAATGACGATTGGCTTTCCATACCGATCAAAATTTACATCCAGGTGATGAAAAACAATAGCCTCATCAAAATTACTAAATTTAGTAGCCATATTTTCTTCACTGATTTCTCCTGTTGAGTGACTCAGAGTTGTGCTACAACAACGAATTGAAGAGTGAAAATTTTGCTTCACAAATGCCTTTCTCATTTTACATATAGCGTTAAACATAGTCTTGAAATATTCCCTACACTTACTTATGTATATATTTGGAATTATGGAAATAGATCTCAAAGCGGTGAATCGCGAAATCGGTTAAATAGAATTCGAATAATTGAGACTCTTCTGTATGTAAACCTAGATGAAAAATTAAGAAATTTTTTAATTCTTCCCTTATTATATATTATAAATATAAATATATATTAATTTAATATTGGGCTAAAATTATGAAAATATTTACACCATATTCAGAATATATTAGATTTCCTTTCTTAGTAACAAAATCAGAAATAAGTTCAATAGGCTTAGCAAAAAAAATTTAAATAAAAAATCCCTCGAAAACTTGAAAATGAAATAGAATTGCCGTTATCAATATTTTAATAGGAAGAAATTACTCGACTGCTAATTTTTAACAAACGAGGAAGCTAGCTAATCAGGCGTTATATATAACACACATTACAATACTTAAATAAAATAAATAGAAAACATATAAATTTATGTATGTGCATCAGATATTTACGTTATTTTAGTAGTATTATATATTATATTGACGTGTTTATAAACTATATCACTTAAGAATTCCAGCAACAATATATCGACTTTGGCACTTTTTGGAAATGCATGGAGGAGCAATATGTCACCTTTTGAAGCTCAATGTGTTAAAATATTAAAGTATAAGTCAGCATATACGGTCTTTTAAACAAAATGATTCAAATTTATAAAATTAGGATGTGTTTTCTTCGCTGAAAATTTTGGTATAAAATAATATAAGAGGAGTGAATAAACTTAATTTATTTGTTTTTAGTATGTTTTAATATTATTGCTTTATAATATGTACTTGCTCTATGGTTCTTTCATTAATTTTTGGTAAGTATAAATAGCTATCTGCTTTTTATTTGAATCGCCGATTTTTACTTAATGCATGATAATTGCAGCAAAGTACGTACAAATGTAAACTATTATATATAAGCACCTAATTCCATAATTAGAACTAATAGAACTAACAGATAATATTGCTTTAAAAAAGAGTGTGAATGTACTTACCTTTATTTTACCTTTCACAGAGTGAAGACAATTCAATCACACCAGCGCTTAACAATGCACGTATGTGAAATGAGAAAATATACCAGGTGTATGCATAAGTTGTTGCCGGTTTAACAAAAAAATGGCGCCAGCAAAAAGAACGCAGGCCACTAATTTGGCACAGACGCCATTTTGTTTGTCTGATATTAGACGACAAACACACAAAAGTTGAGTCCGCCAAAAACTAGGGTCTTTGTTTTATCGTACAGTGATCATGTCGAGTTTCGTACCTGAAAAAGAACATTTGCGGCACGCATTGCTTTTCTTATTTAATCAAAAGAAAAAGGCTGTTGAAAGTCATCGTTTGCTGGTAGAAACATATGATGAACACGCTCCATCGATTAGAACATGTGAAACATGGTTTCGACAATTTAAAAATGGTGATTTTAATGTGAAAGACAGTGAGCGCTCTGGTAGACCACAAAAATGCGAAGACGAAAAATTGCAGGAGTTATTG
>MNCL01000331.1:0-14653 GCA_001932985.1 Proctacanthus coquilletti
AAAAAAAAAAGAAATAAATATTATATATTGGAAAACAACTTCCAAACAACTGAAAAAAAAAGAAAATCATTTTATTTACCCCCCCTCTTCCAACATAAACCCTACTATTATTATCATAGGAATAACATTTCATTCTTTCAACACAGAAGAGTACTAGGCGTCTATTTAATTTTTGTTTTTCCTATACCATATTTAATAAAAAGAAAAAAAATAAATAAATAAAATACATCCAGGGATAACGGCACATAAATATATGATTTTTTTAAAATGTGTCCATTATTTTGTTACCTTCTACAGACTAAACGATTCAATCGACTTTTATGTCCAAGGTATCATTAGATTCGTTCCATTGTCAAGAATATCATGAATTATATGAAATATTTTTATTTTAAATATTTTAAATGTTAGACACGCCACTTTTTTTGTTTCACCTTACAAAAAAAAAAAAAAAAATAACAATATTTTTTCTTTGAATACCCATCGAGTTGGGTATCAAATAAAACGTCTTAATAAGACTATTTTGAAAATATCGGTGATTTTATTCTACACAAACAAAAAAAAAAAAAAAAAAAGATATTCTTTTTAAAGGAATTAAATTGGATGCTTCTATAGAACGAAAAAAGGATTTTATGCTATTTCATAATAAGAGGTTTCTATTCTAGAGACAAGTGTATACATCGTACGGTAAAAAAAAAAAAAAGATAAAAGAAGGAAAAATCTTGAAGAACCCTCTTCATGTGACGACTCCTTGTTGAATTTGAACAGGTTTCAAGTGGATTCTTGAGAGGTCAATGACCCTGAAAGTAACTGGTTCGTTTCTTTTTTCTTTTTGTTTTTTTGTCGTTTCTTTTGTGTACAGCAGTGATTTTAAAAGGGTTTCCACTAAGATCAAAATATAAATAATTAGAAGACCTAAAGGATTGAAGAATATGTTTTTATTTTGCAGTTTTTTGTTTGGAGTGGGGAGGAAAAGGATAATTAAGAGGACTGTTGGAGAAATTACACTATTCACTCATAGAGTACACTACATGTAGGTAGAGTGAATAAGATCAGTTTAATAAGAAAAATAAAATAGAATCAAAGCTAAGGCTAAAACAACTTTTGTCCATTAAAATTCCCTTTCGGTATATGCGAAGAATGCATTTATTAAAAACAAAAAAAAAATGTAAAATATATTAAAAGAAGAAAAAATCCTACAATTATCCGGTTTATACATATACGTTGTATACAGATATACAGTTTTTATATACATATAAACATATATATATATGTACATATATGTACACCAAAACACACCAAATTACGGAAATGTCAAAGATGGCCGATTTGTTGTCTCCGGAACGGTACTAGATATCCGTGAATCGAACTAAAATAAATAAAAACTTATTCAAACGAAAATTGTATAAGAAATGTTTAAAGACCCACCGATTTTTACGTGTTAAATATAATTTATAAACATTTTCCGGTTAATTAAAAATAGAGGGTCACAATTTTCAGTGAAAATTTTAATCGAAATTGTGAATATACAAGAGTACCGTTCATTTTTTTTTTCGCTTTTATTCGGTACAATCGGCAATATTTTCGAGGGATTATATATACATATATATGTAATTTTTTTTTTTTGTTTTAAATAATTAAAAATAATAAAAGGAGTGAAAAAAAGCCTTGAAAACAATCCTAAATTTTGTGTATTATTTTATTTTCAATTATTATTTTCAGTTAGTATTTTATATATATATATATATATATTTTTTTTTTTTTTTTGTTTGTAGTTATTTCAAAAAGGACAAAAAGGACAGAGATGAAGAATAATCTTTGAAGGGCAAAAATAAGTGATATGTATAAGTATAAGAAAAAACTAAATTCCTTCAAAAGAAAAACGTGAAAAAGAACAACAAGCAACGCGTGCAAAAACATTCTAAGAAAAAGAAAATATCTTACAGAGGGATATAAGAGAAGGATAGTGTAAATTTATATCTATATATATATATATATATATAAAAAAAAGGCCTAATACTCGATTGATTCTCTTCAAAAAAAAAAAACAAAAAAAAACAACAAAAAGGCATGGGGCGCGCTAAAAGTAGCCCTTAAAAAGATGCCCCATCATTATCATCATCGATAGTTCTCTTAAAAGTGGACACATATAAATCTTCCGAGTTATTTGTTTGTTTCACAATTAATTTTTATTTATTTTATAATCCTTCTCATAAGCTTTTATCAAGCAATCTTTGTTTTTGTTTTTAATCTTCAGATGCTTATTAACGATCGGATATTAAGTGTTAAAAAAGTTTCCCTACAATTTCTTGTGTAAAATTTAAAAAAAAATAAGAACCTCAATGTGTGATGAAACAACAGCTCTATCCAATGTAATCAAATAAAACTATAAAATAAAATAAATAAGAACAAAAACAAAAACAATTTAATAATTAATTAAATGAAGAATAAAGTGGTGAAAAGGTGTCTATTATTATCATCTGCATCGGATACAGTGGTGATAAGATACAAAGGATCGCCGGTGCCTCGGGACGGCTATAATTTAAAAACAAAAACAAAACAAAAAAAATCACAAACATCTGAAGGAGGAGGAGGAGGAGGAGAAATTTGTTACTACTACTGCTGTTCAACCTCTTTCTCCCACCATCATCATCCCCATAAAAATAGTGGACTACCCTTGCGACAACCTCCGACCCCGCCCCCCGCCCCCCTCTCGACAACAGTTTGTGCCTCAACGACAAAATAATATTATTAATAATTTGATTTTAAATGCGAATTACTAGAAGAGGATCACCAGCATCGCATTGTGTGTTTATTATCATTTCAATCGTATTATATGAAATTGTTGTTGTGATTTTTACCGTATTATAATAATATACTTAAAGAAACAAAAACCAAGAAAAAGGAAAAAAAAAAAACAACAACAGAAAAAAACACTATCGTAATACCCTAAAACCATAGTCCTAAAAATCCCCTTTCCCTGTCGCTTTTTCCACCTGAGAGATAAGAGATCGAGATACTACAAGGAGAACTGATAAGAAAATTTAAGACCTCAAAAGAATTTTTGTTGTTTTTCTTCAAAGAAAAAAAAAAAAAAGAAAAAAACAGAGTAATATCTACATTACATCTTACTATTATTATTTAAAATAAACGACAAGAAATAAAAAGAGTAAAAGATAAAGATCCGTGGTCATGTCCGTCCTATCGCCACTTATTGTGCTCTTAGCTTTACACGTGATGGTAATGCAAACAGTGGAGCCATTATCAGCGAATAATAATAATAATAATAATAATAATAATCGTAAACAAAGTGTTATAATTAATAATAGTACACAACAACAATCAACAGATATAATAGCACAATTTACACTACCCGGAATTGGAGATGGTAGTAGCTATTTTACGCACATGGCCTATGATAGGAAAAGGGCAACAATTTATGCTGGATCAACAAATAGGATAATACAATTAAATGAGGATCTTAAAGTATTAAAACAAGCTATAACTGGACCTATACGTGATAGTCCACAATGTTATGCAGGTGGTTGTCCAGATGATGTGGAAACAGTACAAACCACAAATCATAATAAAATATTAATTATAAATCCAATTGGTGATACATTAATAGCATGCGGTAGTAGTAGACAAGGTGCATGCGAAATATATAATTTAACAACATTCCCTGAAACGCCAAAATTTATAGCAACACCATTAGCAGCAAATGATGAAAATTCTTCAACATATGCATTTATTGGACCATCACAATATATAACATGGAAAAGGGAAAATGTATTATATGTTGGTACAACATTTACAAATAATGGAGAATATAGGCATGATGTACCAGCTATATCATCTAGAAAATTGGATAGCCTTAATTATGCAGAATATTCAATACAACAGTCAATTATAAATATTGATGTTAAATATCGTGATCATTTTCTGGTTGATTATATTTATGGTTTTAATTCATCTGATTATACATATTTTGCAATTGTCCAAAAACAATCACATTTAGCTGAAGAAGCCGGTTATGTAACACGTTTGGCTAGAATTTGTATAACAGATTTAAATTATGAAAGTTATACAGAAATAACAATACAATGTTTAGTAACACAAAATAATATTGATTATAATATATTACGTGATGCTAAAATAACTATAGCTGGACAAAAATTGGGACAACAATTAGGTATAAAACGTGATGATTATGTCCTTGTTGCTATATTTTCACCATCAAAAGAGATAACAAATCAACCAGAACATAAATCAGCTATGTGCATTTATAGTCTTAAAGAAATTGAAGAATTATTTATTGAAAATGTTCATATGTGTTTTAATGGTACTATAAAAGATCGTAATCTTGGTTATATATCTGGTACTATAAATGATGGGAAATGTCCAACAGCTGGGGTAAGTAATATTATATTAATAATTTAATAAACCTATTAATAAATTTTATATTTAAATTTCTTTTTTTCTTCTTCTTCTTTTTTCTTATTTATTATTATTTATTTTCTTTTTCTTCTTTTTTTTTTTCAATATAGTCCCTTGGAAATATCTATAATTTTTGTACAGCGGGATTAAAAATTAGTGGTGTATCACCGGTAAGAGCACACGCATTATTTCATTTTGAAAATGAATCTATAACTTCGGTAACAGCAACAACAACAGGACCACATTCTTTAGCATTTCTTGGAACTGAAGATGGAAAAATAAAAAAAGTATATAATATAAAATTTATATATACAATTAATAATCTCGTTTAACACTATATAAAAATCGTATTAAATAAAATCGCATTAAATGAAATTCGATTTTAAAATACAAGGGTCGAAAATTGTGTACCATATTTATTCGAGAATTATAAAAATTTTTAATAATTTTCTTTTTATTCAAAATTCCGTGTAACTATTATAAAATACCGTGTTATTCGAGGGTGTTGACTGTATATATCTCTGTATAAAATAATAAAATAAAAAAAAAACATGTCATTTTTTTTTACTCTTCAGGTATTAATATCAGGTCAAACACCTGGAGAATATGAAGAAATTAGTGTCGATCCAGGTAATAGGATATTACCTGATACTATGATGTCACCACAAAAAAATTATCTATATATTCTTTCAAAGAAAAAGGTACGACTAACTACTATTAGTATTGTTTTTCTTTTTTTTTTTTGTTAAAGATTAAATTGAAATTTATTATTATTATTATTATTATCTTTTTTTCTTTTTTTTTGTAAATAGATAACAAAACTTCGTGTAGAACATTGTGGAATTTATACAAATTGTTCAAGCTGCCTTGAATCTCGTGACCCATTTTGTGGTTGGTGTTCATTAGAAAAACGTTGTACTATAAGAAATGCATGCCAAAAAGATACAAGTGCAGCCAGATGGTTATCATTGGGTAGTGGACAACAATGTATAGATTTTGAATCTATAATACCAGATAAAATTCCAATATCAGAATTAACAACAGTACAATTAATAATTCGAACATTACCAGAACCATTAAATGCTAAATATCGTTGTGTATTTGGTAATTCAACACCAATTGATGCTGAAGTTATTGAAAATGGTTTATCATGTTTGACACCACCAATTGAACAACGTCCATTAATTGATACAAATAATGATCATATATTAGTACCATTATCAGTACGAAGTTCTGAAACTAATAAGGATTTTGTATCAAGATCATTTGCATTTTTTGATTGTACAAGGCATAACACATGTAGGGAATGTGTTAAAAGTCAATGGGGCTGTAGCTGGTGTATATTTGATAATAAATGTGTACATCAAACTGGACAATGTAGAAATATGGAAAATATAATTTCTAAAGAAGAGGTAAATATATAAATATATAAAGAAAAAATTAATATATTATTATTATTATTATAAAAAAAATTCTAGATGTGCCCACATTTTAAACATCAAACAACACCAATACTTTTACCAGTAAATGTTTTAAAAGAAATCCGTTTAGAAATTGAAAATCTTCCGAAACCGAAAAGTGCTCACACTGGTTTCTTATGTACTGTAAACATTGAAGGTGCACAAATGCTTCTACCAGCTCGAGTTGAATCTAATAAATATGTCGTATGTGAAAAGACTCAGGTAAGATAATAATCCTATTATTTTAATTAAATTAAAAAAAATAATAATAATAATGAAATAAATCTATTTATATCTTTTTTACATATATATATATATATATATTTTTTTTTTTTCTTCCTTTATCTATTCTATAGTATTTTTATGAGGTGAATACTAACGAATATATCGCTAAAGTTGATGTTACATGGAATCGTCAACATTATATTGATACAGCATCCGTAATATTATATAAATGTGATGTATTAGGATCACATAGAGAACATGCCGATTGTAGTTTATGTGTAACACGTGATCAAAAATATCAATGTTCATGGTGTGGAAATTCTTGCGTATATAATGAAACATGTACCGTAGATAAACCGAATGAATGTCCAAGACCACGTATTGATATGATAAAACCATTAAGTGGTCCAATTGAAGGTGGTACATTAGTTACAATTGAAGGTAGTAATCTTGGTATTAAAGAAGATGATGTAAGAGGAAAAATTAGTATTGGTAATATACCATGTGAATTGGTTAATTATGAAATTTCTGTTAAAATTGAATGCCGTACTGGTCCAGTATCACATGAAATTACAGCACCAATTAAAGTTGCTAATGATGCCGGATATACAGAATCTAGTGTACAATTTCAATATAAAGATATTAAATTAGAAGGTTTATATCCGACAATGGGTCCAAAAAGTGGTGGTACACAATTATCATTAATTGGAAAATATTTAAATATTGGTTCACATATAAGAGCATTTTTAGATGATTATGAATGTTATATAAATGTAACACAAGCATCAAGTAGTCGATTAACTTGTATAACATCAGCATCACGACAAGCTGAACCTATAAGAACATTAACATTAGTTGTTGATGGAGCTAATAGATCATTCAGTTGTAATCCATATGATCATCGATTAAATTATCCATTTTTATATGGTTCATGTAGTATATATAATTATACACAAGATCCAAAAATAATGCAAATAAAACCATTAAGAAGTTTTGCAAGCGGTGGACGTATGTTAACAGTACATGGAACTAATTTAGATTCAATACAAAAACCAGAAATTGAAGTATTCTATGATGATGAACGTATTAATAAAAGTTCATGTTATGTTATTAATTCAAATCAAATGGAATGTCCATCACCTCCGGTTAATTTAAAATTTGCATTATATAAAAAATCTGTAGAACAATTACAAAATAATCAAGTAGATTATGATAATCTACAAAAACGTAGTGTTGTTGCTACTGATAATAATAATTATTTTACAACTATCGGATATTTTTCAATTCCTACTGGGGCTGGTAATGATCCAGCTGCATTAAAAATTCGTGAAACACAATTAAGTTTACAAATCGGTTTTGTTATGGATAATGTACAATCAGTAAGAGATTTAAGCAAAGATTTTTCAAGTATTCGTAGTACTATCGTTTATGTTGATGATCCAAATTATTTTTCATTCCCGAATGGTATGAAATTATATAAGGGTGATACACTTGTTATAGAAGGTGAAAATTTAAATATAGCATCAGATGAAACGGATGTTAATGTAACAATCGGTATACAACAATGTAATGTTACTAGCCTAGCATTAACACAATTAGTTTGTACACCACCTGAACAACAACCTTTACCAACTGATGAGAATGGTACAGAAACAAATACTGACTTACCTTTGGTTGTTGTTCGTGTAGGAAGATTCCTACGATTCCCAATTGGATATTTAAAATATGAATTATTAAAACCATATACCTTCTCTCATGCAATGGTTGGAATTGCTATTGGAATAGTTATCATTGTAATACTATTGGTGGTAATTCTTGTCGTCTATAGAAGGAAAAGTACTCAAGCTGAACGAGAATATAAACGTATACAAATTCAAATGGATACTCTAGAAAGTAATGTTCGTTTAGAATGTAAACAGGCATTTGCTGAACTTCAAACAGATATGACTGATCTTACAGCAGATTTAGAGAGTACCGGGATACCTACTCTAGATCATGTCAATTATATTATGAAGGTATTCTTCCCAGGTGTTTCTGATCATCCTGTACTCAATTCCCCAAAGGTAAGCCTAATGAATTTTATATTATTCTAATTGAGAGATAAAGAATTGTTATTTTTTCTCTTTTTCTTTTTTTTAAATCAGTTACGGCTCAATACACCTCGCACGAATTATGATACAGCTATGTTGCAATTTGAACAATTAATTAGTAACAAATATTTCGTCCTGGCATTTATTGAAACTCTTGAAGCTCAAAAATCTTTCAACATTCGAGACAAGTAAGCTAATTTTCTTTTCTTTAAATATCTTTTTCAGTATGCCTTTAAATAACCATTTTTTCCTAAACCCTCCCCCGAAAATACTTACCAAAAGAAAAAAAAAAATAAATAAATAATTTTTGAGACTCACCATCATTTCACAATGAAATGAATTTGGCCGTTGCAATTTTTGTTGGATTTGTTTGGTGGATTTTCTCGCTGGATTTCCCATATAACAACACGAAAACATAAAAAAAAAACACTTCACTATAGCGCATACACCTTTTTTCTTAATAACTTTAAATTTTTTGCGCTTCATTAAAAAGGCCATTTTTTTATTTTTATATTTAAAAGAACCTTTCACTATAGCACATTTATTTATTTTTATATTTTAAAAAGAAGCACTTCACTATAGCGCATACACCTTTTTTCTTAATAACTTTAAATTTTTTGCGCTTCATTAAAAAGGCCATTTTTTTATTTTGATATTTAAAAGAACCTTTCACTATAGCACATTTATTTATTTTTATATTTTAAAAAGAAGCACTTCACTATAGCGCATACACCTTTTTTCTTAATAACTTTAAATTTTTTGCGCTTCATTAAAAAGGCCATTTATTATTTTTTTAAAAAGAAAATAAAAAGCATAAATATTATTAATATCACTATTTAAAAAAGAAAAACCGTCATTCACAATTCACTAAAATGTTGCTGATCTGTAAATTAAATAAAAAAAAATTGGGATTTTAATAAGAGAGTACAATTTAATTCTTTTTTCGTTGTGAGAACAAGTGGAACTGAATCAGAATAACGGTTTTATATTTTAACATTGGCTTCTATTTGGGAAGAAGAAGAAGAAGAAGAAAAAAAACTAAATGTTGAATCAGTTCCGTTGGAAGGGGAAACCTCGAAAATGTTGCATCGAAATGGAGAAGAGGAGGATGCAGCGATTGCACAGAGGAATTGAGAAAAAAAGAAACTCAAAAGAAGGAAGGAGAAATTAAAAAAAAGAATTTAATACACAATTAATTTTTGGATAATTAAAAAAAAATGAATTAAGAAGAATATAAAGAGAAAAAAAGTGCTCTTAATCACACCCCAACAATAAAAAAAAAATTAAATTACTAATAATAAAAAAACAGGACTCACATTTTAATTCTTTGGGGATTGGGATTTTTATCTGGAACTACGGAGGAAGAGAAGTGGGGTCTCAAAAGGGGAAAGGATGCAATAATGACTTATTTGTTTCTTTTATTTATTATTTCATCACAAAAAATAAAAACGCGTAATGGGAACTGCGACCTCACGTTTAGGGAATTAATAAATACGTAGAAAAGAACTTACCGTTATGTTGGAAAAAGGTAATTTTAACAGGAAAATCAATTTAAAAGCAAATGAACAGATTTTTAAAATTGAAAACAACAGATCCAATAAAAAAAAAGCAAAAGTTTTAGGGAATAATGAAATTTTTTTTCTTGCAAATTTAACCGTTAGGAAAAAATATTATTAAGAACCGTTATATTAAGAAACTCATTTTAAAAGAAAAGGGAATTCGAAAAAAAATATTACGACTCCGAATTTAATTCGATATTTAATAAAATTAATAGAAAAATAATAAAAGGGAAAAATTAGGACTCACCGGCTTTGCTGTAGAGGAGGCGGCGTCTTCAAGATGCTGCTGATGCTAATGCTGCGCGAGATTCCCTAAACACCACATTCACATTTACTTTAATTTATTTTTTTAAATTTTTCTAAAAAGACTTTATTTAATAATTTTTTTTTCTAATTCACTTTTTCAAAGAACAAAAAAATTTAAAACAATTAATTAAAAAACACCATAAAATACTCGGCCCAATAGAAGATCTGTAAAATAATAGAAAAAAATAATAATTAGAATTATTAATATTAAAATAATTAAAAAAGAAAAATATATGTATATATACTTTCTAATATCATGGAAATGTACAAGCTCACTCCAGCGAACGAGAAGAGCTACTGGCTCGTGTAACGGTTTTCGTTGGCTTTTATACTAGCGAACAAACAAGTCGGAAAAAAAAAAAATTACAACAATGAGATTTTTAAATTTCCTTTTTATTCGTAGTACGTTCGTTAAAACCACTGAAATCTACAAAAGAAGGATTCTGTTCGAAATATGAAAAAATATTTAATTTTACTAAGAGAAAAATTATGTATATATTTTTTTTGTAAGTATTTTGAATATTTCGTCAGTAAAAAATTTCTTGTTTGAAATTTCAAATTAAAATAAAATATATAAATAAAATTTGAAATAACGGAGAAAAAATTTAGGAAATCAAAAAAAAAATAAATAAATAAATAAAAAATAGAAAAGTAATAGAATTAAAAAAATTGAAAAATAAAAATGATAACAAAATAAAAGAAAAAAATTGAAATAAAAAAAAAATTAAAAAAAAATTTAATTAAAAAAAAAAACTAAGAATTCGGATATTAATTATTAAAATAGTATTTAAGAAATTGTTAATGTGAAAATTGAGAAATAAGCAAAAGAACCACTGCAAACAAATTCTAAGCGAGATACAGTCCACCCGAAAAAAAATTGGCCTCCCTAAATATAGAAAGCCCCATCATAACTTGGGTCATGTCCTTTACCGAGATCATTAGATCATTTCCAGCAGGTCCTAGGATACCACCGCCCCAATGCCCCCATTTTATCAAATAATTAATAATTGACTATCTATTCCCATTCCCAGAGTAAATGTGGCCTCACTACTTATGATCGTACTCATGAATAAAATGGAATATGCAACGGAAATTTTAAAATGCCTCCTGCTCCGTCTTATCGATAAATCTGTAATGACCAAACATCCACAATTGATGCTACGGCGTACCGAAAGTGTTGTCGAGAAAATGTTGACCAATTATATGGCAATCTGCATGTACGATTATCTTAAAGAATATGCTGGCTCAAGCCTTTTCCTATTATTTAAAGCTATAAAACATCAGATCGAAAAGGGTCTAGTCGATGCTGTAACAAATGATGCAAGATATTCCCTATCCGAAGAGAAATTACTTCGTGAACAAATAGAACATTCAGTGGTTACATTGCATATAGTACAAGATGATCTAGATGAGAAGGTACAATGTAAAGTACTTGATTGGGATACAATATCACAAGTTAAATCTAAAATTCTTGATGCATTATTTAAAAATACCCCATTTTCGATGAGACCATCAGTACATGAAGTAGATTTAGAATGGCGTCATGGACGTGGTGGTCATTTAACATTACAAGATGAAGATTTAACAACAAAAACAATAAACGGATGGAAAAGATTAAATACATTAGCACATTATGGTGTTAAAGAATCTGCTGTTATGTCATTAATAGCTAGACAGAACGATAGTTATAATATAAACTATAGTAAACAACAGCCTTATCACAATTGTAAGTTATAATTATAATATATAAATAAATATGCCATCTCAGCCCCCTTGTATAACGCGTAAAGAGTTATATTCAATTCAAAAAATTTCGTGTTAAATAAAGTCCATTAAAAATCAATTCAAATCCTATAGAAGGAGACTGAAATTATCGCGTTATACGAGGGTTATTTATAAATTAAAATATCTCTTATTCTATCATACTAATTTTTGATAACTTTTTTTTTTTTTTTACAGTTTATTATATAAACAATTCACAATCGCATATTATAATTAATGGTGATTTAGAATCCGGTTTACAACAGCCAAGAATTTATCATTTAGTTAAACCGATGGTAGCTGATCATCATATGAATGTTAAAAATTCTGCTATATCAACAGCTGGTACAGAACGTACACATAAAGCTATACCAGAAATATTTTTAACAAGATTATTAGCAACAAAGGGTACAATACAAAAATTTGTTGATGATTTTTTTGCAACAATATTAACAGTTAATGAAGAATTACCGCCAGCTGTTAAATGGTTATTTGATTTACTTGATGAAGCTGCACGTCGTCATGGTATTATTGATCAAGAAATTGTTCATGCATGGAAATCAAATAGTTTACCATTACGTTTTTGGGTTAATTTTATAAAAAATCCTGATTTTATATTTGATATTAATAAAACAACCACCGTCGATGCCTGCCTTAGTGTTATTGCACAAACATTTATGGATGCATGTTCAACAACGGAACATCGGCTGGGAAAAGATTCACCGTCGAATAAATTATTATTTGCAAAAGTAATTAAAATATATATATATACATATATTTTTTTTATTAATAATAAATTATATATTATTATAAATATTAATAGGACATTCCACAATACCGTGATATGGTTAAGCAATTCTATCGTGAAGTTGCACGCCTACCTCAAATAAGTGACCAGGAGATGGGAACTGCAATGCAGCATTTATCAGTGCAACAGAGCGATGAATTTGATACGATAGCGGCTCTTAAAGAGCTCTATATTTATGTAACAAAATACCGAGATCAGGTAATTAATTGTTTAAAATATTCTTCTTCTTCTTCTTCCTCTTTTTGTTTTTTTTTTTTTTTGTTGTTAAAAAAAGAAAATTTATTTATTTATTTTTTATATTCATAAATAATAAATTATTTAGATAATGCAAACACTTGAAATCGATATTAATTGTAAGAAAATGCATCTTGCACATAAATTGGAAAATGTGGCCTGTACACTTGATGGTGAAGAAACATCAGCTTGCTGACAAAAGAACCAAAAACGTAAGTAATTTTTAAAATTTTTATAATTTATTTTAATAAACAATCGAACAATTTAATTAAAACAATAAAAAAAAAAAAAACAAAAAAAAAGATGAAAACACAATTCAATTCGAATAAATGACTATGGACTAAAAACGAAAGAGTTAAGCGACGAACTTAGTTTTCCTTGAAGACTTTTGTGATGGAGTATTATTACGATATTATTGAATTTTATTATTCTAAGGGGTTCTATTTTGGGGGGGAGAGGGAGGGGAGTAAGATCTTTTAAAATATTCAAGTATTTAAATAAAATTGGAAAACAATTGAAATTCAAAGAGGAACAATCGATTTCGAGAAAATCGTAAGCGGAGTCAAAACGAAAGAGCTAAGCGACGAACTTGGTTTTTACCTAAGGAATTTTATATGGGAATAATTATCAATATCATGAAATTTAATTAATTTCTCGATAAAATGATTTTCTCAAATGACAATAAATATCTAAATATTAATTATTTTGTTTTTTTCTTTTTTTCTTGTCTCTTTACAGATGACATAAGTCTTCGAAATGGTGACATAATCTCGGTCAACAATTTGACTACGACTGAATTAAAATGCCTGCTCCTTCTATATTAAAAAAAAAAAGACAAAAAACAGAAAAAAAACAATGAAAACTGAAAACTAAATGGACTTGTCAATTTTTTCTTCGAATAATTAAAAAACAAAGCGGAAAGAAATTCTTAAAATACAAAACAAAAAAAAAACAACAACAGCAATCCAATTGATATTAAACGAAAAAAAACATTTTATATAAATTTTATTACCATTATATTTTTTTTTGTTGTTTTTGTGTATTCTTATTTTATTTCGTTTTTAAGAAAAAAAAAAAAAACAAAACAAAACAAAAACAAATACTTAAAGTGAAAGGAATTGTTTCTTTATAAAACAAAAATATTTATATATATATAATTTTTTTTTTTTTTGTTTTGTATTACGAATTTATTTATCAGTATTTAGAAATAAAATTGCAGTTAATAAGATGAAAATTATATTTAAAAAAAAAAAAATTAAATAAAATAAAATAAACAGCCACACTCATGGCAGTAGACGATTTATGAATTTCTGCAAGGAGTAGGTTTTTAAGATAAAAACGAAGACTTTTCCTTTTCTTTTTTGTTTTATTAAACAAAAAGAAAGAAAAAAAGAAGCAAATATATATATAAATAAATAAAAGGCAAAAAAAAAAAGCATTATTTGTAAGACAATGATAAACCAGACGAACAAGAAAAGACGAAAAACAATTATAATTATTATTATTATTATTTTTTTTAAATACGTGTAAGACAGGCCATAGAATTGCCAATCAACTCGCTCTCTTTTACTATAATTACTATTTTTATTATTATTTTTTTTTTTGTTTTTATCTATCGACTGCAATTAATTTCGTTCTTTTATATACCTCCGCCTCCCGTCTCTCTATCTAAATATGCATTTTTTAATTGTGATATATTTTTCATATTGTATAGACAAGTTTTTTGATAAATATACTTAATAAAAAATAAAAAAAATATATATATATATAAATACT
>MNCL01000331.1:14753-62836 GCA_001932985.1 Proctacanthus coquilletti
AAAAATTAAAAAAGAAAAAACGATGAATAAAAATCCAGAAAGTAGGAAAAAACAAAAAAAAAAAAAATATAAATTTACATTTATAAGTTCTCAAAAAGATGAAACAAACAAACAAACAAACAAAACAAACAAGCTCTAACGTACTTACAACGTACACTTAAGTCACTCGAATTCCTTCCATCGTTAGGATGACTTTGTTTTTCTTTTATTAATGATTTTCTTTTTTTTTTTTGGGGAAAATATACATTATATATTATTATATATCATAGTAGATTTTGATTGTCCTCTTTATCTTTTTTAATACCCTTGTTTTGTTTTTTTTTTTATCTAAGAAGAGACGATTTATGAGCTCTTATCACACAAAAAAAAACAAAAAACAAAAACCAACAAATCCCAGTTTATGTTCCAAGGAAAAGAAATGAAAACCCCACTCTGCCATAAATTTAAGTTTTTTTTTTTTATATATACATATATAAATATTATTTTTAAGAGCTTAAAAAATGATCTTTTATAATGGAAATACGATTAGTATTATTTACAAACCACCCTCATAAAAAAAAAAAAAAAAAAAAAACGAAAACCTTTGCTCATTTCCAGAGCATTTTTTTTTCTCTTTTGGTATTGTTAAAAAGGTAAAAACAAAAAAAGAATTTCTTTTTTTTAATTTATTGTTTTATTTTTTGGGAAAAATACTTAAAATCATATTCAGAAAAAATCAGAATTTTTTTTATAAAAAAAAAACAAACAAACCGGATAGTTTTAAATGATTATAAGACATTTACAGGGTGCTTAAGTAAGTGAAGGTAAGTGCTTTTTTTATTCCAGGGTTTCTTCTAGGGTTTTGTGCCACAAAAAGACAAAAAAAAGATTAATTAATTTAAACGGAAACCAAAATAAAAAAAAACCTACATCATGAATTTTGAGGTGGAAGAAGCGAAATTTTGGTACCAAGCTCTCTACTCCTCTGGCGAACTCTTAAGGGTCCCATGGGGGGCAAGGGGAGGTGATAATCGACCATCCTTACAACACAAGGCAGAGATTTCCCTTCTTGTGACAATTTTTTTTTTTTTATCCATTTCACACCCTCATCGCGTTTCTAGAGGTTTTCTAGGCCGAGGCTGTTAAAGGACTCCAATCTACCGCCCCCTCACAACTCCCATCGTTAATTTTCCAACATCCTACGCACCTACCGTTATCTTAAAGCTCTCGAAGATTAGCAAAACCATTTTAAGTTTGTCCTTAGAAGGGGCGGAGTGTAAGTATAGGAGGTTAAGCCCCTCCTTACCCCCCACCAAACTAACAAAAATTGTCTCGTTTACCGGCATGTGGGGTATCATATTAAAGGGAATTTTTTAAGCATTTTAAAAATAATATTTTTCAAACTTTCTTTTATATGTTCTTCGACATATCGTCGAAAAAAAACTGAGATTATAGGCCATGAATTAAAATTGTTGATTTTATTAAAAAGAAATAAGGAGATTTATTTTAATTTTAAGAAAATATTAAGATTCTTTGAATTCCCAGCCCTGAGCTTTTGTTTGTTGCTGGAAGGGGGGGGTGAGCATATACATTTTTTTCTAATAGCGGAATAACAGTAAAATTTCGAACGGTACTAAGAACTTATTCAGCAATATAAAAAATAATTTGAATAAGACTAAGCCAACAGCTCGAAGGACACTATCGAGTAGGAATTTAACGAAGGGGTAAATTGGATTCAAATGGAATGAATCCTTTTTCTAATAGAAAGGACTTAAGGAATTGTCCATTTCTGAATTTAGGGGCATTGCCAGTTCAAATTTATGGCTTTAACACAGCCCTGCAAGACTAAATTAAAGAAAAAGAAAAAGAAAAAGAAAAAAAAAACAAGAGGGAGGATTTGTTAGATTTGCGTCTAGATTGTTGTGTTTACATCGACAAGAATAGTGATTTAAGTTGATTATTTTTTTTTCGTGGTGAAATAAGGACTATTTAAAAAAAATAAATAAATCCAGAAAATCGTGGGACTATCTTTTGAGTTCCTTAGAAGAATTCTTAATCATCGCCAGGACTATTAAAGTTATGGACTCCTCCTCTTTGTTGTGATATCTCCTCTCCAAGAAAAAAAAAGGGACTACACCGACCGGATCAAGTAAATGGCTTCAAAATCAATATTACGACAATTTTTTGTCCCATAAAAATGAGAAATTACGAAAAAACTTAAAGAAGACTGAATCTCAAGAGATAAAAAGAAAAAAGAAAAAAGAATTTTTTTTCTGATTTCTGGGCGTAACATTCCCATTTTTAATAATTCTCATAATAATTCATCATA
Source organism: Proctacanthus coquilletti (assembly GCA_001932985.1). Taxonomy (NCBI): domain Eukaryota; kingdom Metazoa; phylum Arthropoda; class Insecta; order Diptera; family Asilidae; genus Proctacanthus; species Proctacanthus coquilletti. Next base: position 17,062 of record MNCL01000331.1, read on the forward strand.
AAAATAAAAAACAGAAACAGATCGTTATATAGTGTTGAATTTATTGTATTATTAAAATAAGAACAATTATGGAACAACTATCCAAAGACACTGCCAACGAATATTTTGCAACATTAAATCCGATAGCAAGAAAAATTTCAATCGATATTGATGAAACAAAATCAACATATGAACATATTTGGAGCCAATTAAGTGCCACCGAACAAACAGATATTATAAATGAAACCTTAATAAGGCCTGAAATAGCATTACGTTATTTTGATAATTTTTCAACAACATCATCATCATCCTCCTCACCATCATCATCAGCATCATCAACAGTATCATTATCAAATGATAATTATTCACCAAATTTAACAACAGTAACAACAAATTTAAAAACCACCGAACGAATAAGACAACAACAAAATAATTGTGATAAATTTTTAAATACCAAAAATATCTACAATTATGATGGTAAAAATTTAAATACATTTTGTGGACAAAAGACCGGTTCACGTATCGTACATGATGAAATTATTGGAATATTCCGTGATGAACATTCAGCACCATTCAGTTATAAGACAAAAAGCCAAATAAATCTTAGATTATTTAATGATAATAATTCAAACTGTAGAACAGTAAAAAATGATGTAAATCAAGTTATTTATCAATTAAAAAAATTTCATAAAACTACAATAAATAATAAAAATACAATTAATAATTTACAAAATGATAAAGAACAATATTTAAAACATCAACAATTGGAAAAATTATCATATGATAATATTGATGGAAAATATGAAAGATTTTATACTGAAAATAATTTAAATAATGACGATATAATAAATAATAAAATTGATAATGATAATGATGATAATAAAAGTAATTTTTTATCAAAATTTATATGTAAAAATAATTTAATATTTAATACTGGTAATAATTTAATAATTAAAACAAATACTGGACAAAATGATGAAGAAGATGAAGAATTAAATTTAATAAAAAATATAAGTTATAGTGGCTTAACATCATCATCATCTGTACCATCCGAAGAAGAAGAAGACAAACAAACTTGCGAAGATTCGAAATTATTACTTGATAATGATGAATTAAGAAAAGGTTTCGATTTTCTTAATAATTGGTAAAATAAATTAATAATAATTATAATAATAATAAAAATAACGTAACAATTTTTTTTTTATATATATAAATATACATATATAAATATAATTTCATACTATTTTTTTATTATTATTATTTTTTTTTTACGAATCATTTACAATTCTCTTTCTATCCAAAAAAAAAATGTGGCAATAGATCGAAAATGTAATTGAAAAATTATCTGATAAATAAAAACGTTTTTTTTTTTATATAATAGAGGTTATTAGTGGTTTTTTTTACGTCCCTATCCCCACCCACTTCCCTTCCGTTCTAATAGTGGGTTTCACCGAAAGAGAGAGAGAGAGAGAGAGAGAAAGGGGGAAAAAAAAAACCAAATTCCTACGTCCATTTGTAAGTGATCCTGCCAGTAATGCCGTTGTTAAAGAGAAATTGTTCTTATCGTGCGAATATTCACTATCCTATAATTATTTTATTCATTTTAATTATCCTAAAACAACCGATAAACAGTTTAAATTTATCATCAAATTTACAAAAAACTATGATTAGCCCATGTCCAAAAATATTTCAATATTATTACGATGAATTTAAGTGGTATGGTTTAATAAGAATTAATAATCCTTTAAATAATACCGGAGTTATACATCTTAAAGTGATATTATCAATACGTGGTCAATATCCAACAGATTATATTGGTGAAATCGAATTAATAAATCGTAATGATTTAAGAAATAAAAATAATAATAAAATAAAATTATTATATAAAGTGATATTCCCTATTACAAAAACTATACCAAAAATATCACAAATTATAATTAATCAAAAATTAATATGTTTAGGATCAAGTGAAAGTGGTTTATTAGTTACATTAATAAAATTAGAGCATATATGGAATAGTACATTTATTAAAATAAATCCAAATAAAACGGCGATTATAGAAGAACAATTTAAGGATCGTAAAACATTAGAAGAGATTTGTGGACAATCATCTATACCTTTTAATAATAAATCGATTTATATTGAAAAAGGATCATGGCCATGGTTAGCCGCTATTTATATACAAAATTTAACATCATTAAAATATAAATGTGGTGGCAATTTAATTTCTAGACAATTTGTTTTAAGTGCAGCCCATTGTTTTTATACAACAAAAAAACGATTAAATCCAAGTGAAACAATAATCGCATTAGGACGTTATGATTTAAATAAATGGACTGAAAAAAATTTAATTTTAGCTGATAGTATTGAAATTCATATACATCCAGATTATGATGAGACTGGAACATCATTTGATGCTGATATAGCATTAATACATCTCGAATTACCACAAAAATTTAATGAATTTATAAGGCCAATATGTTTATGGATGGGATCAATTAATTTAAATGATATTATTGGAAAACGTGGCTTTATTATCGGATGGGGACATGATCATGCTAAAAATTTTAGTAGAATACCAAAAATTTCTACAGGACCTATAGTATCAAATAAATTTTGTCATAAATCGAATAGTCAATTTTATCCATTAACATCGAATAGAACATTTTGTGCTGGTGATCGTAATGGTTTTGGACCATGTAAAGGTGATTCAGGAATTGGATTTATATTAAAACAAAAAAATAAATGGAGATTACGGGGAATTGTTTCAGCATCATTACCAAAAAATTCTAATAGTGATGATCAATGTAATTTAAGGGAATTCATTATTTATACCGATGTGGCACAATTCTTGGATTGGATCTATGTCTTTTTGGATAGACATCGTTAGAATTTCTTATTTTCTTTTTATATATAATAAACATTTGTAAAAAAAAAAAAATACTGAAAAGAAAACATTTGGAGTTTTATTTTTTTTTTTTGATTGGGAGTGGGAGAGATTTTTCGGACTGGTGTATCAACAAACCCCTAGAAATTTATTTTCTACCAAACCCTAGCGACGAGTTTTTCCCTTAAAAAAAAAAAAAAAATCTTGGACACCTGATTAACCACCCTTAGAGATCGTTCAAATACCCGCCAGACGAGGGAAGGAGTGGGAAGTACCGCCCACCGTGGAGAAGGTTTTTTTTTTTTTAATAAAACAATCTTTATTTCTCAAATCGAGATTTAATTGCGAAATTTTATTTGAATTATGTGCTTTTTGGTAGAGAAAGAGGAAAAAAAAAAAACAAATTTTGAAAGAAAAGCCAAAATATGTTTAATTTTTTTTTTGTGAGATGAAGAAAATAAAAAAAATAGAGAACGAAGGAGAGAAATATGAAACGTTAAAAATTCAATAGGCGTTTTTTATTTTTTTATTGTTTTATTTATTTTTATTATTATATATATATTTTTTTTAATTTAAATATTCCTTACCGGATTTCGCTTCCCACGTAAAACCCTGTTGCATAGTCTTAAAATCCTTGTTAATTAACTTACCTGTCATAATTTTTATTTTTATTTTATTTTTATTATTATTATTTTCGAAAAAAAAAGGGATAAAGACAAGAGGAGAGTTTATTTCAGCTTATCAATTAAAATTAATAAATAAAATAAAAAATATATTATGGAATATATACGTCCGCATTTAATTACAATTAAATTATTTACATTGTCTTTATTTATTTTTTCTTATAGGATAAATATTCTTAACTAGATTTTACTATAGCATTATAATATTAAAAGCTGAAAATCAACCCTCATTTTTTTTTATTCCTTTTATTTATTTAAATTTTTATGCTTAACAATTTAAGCCCCTTCCTTTCGCTAATAACGTAAGCAAAAAATAAAATAAAATAAAATAGGAATTAAATAATAGTACATTATCATTTTCTAGAATTCTAAGAAAAATTTTTCCGTTTAAATTTTTTGTTATATTAGACCCAAAAGGATAAATATATATTCTTTTTTTTTATTCTCCCATCTATAACTGTATTTTTTTTTAATTATTTTTATTATTATTATTTCTGGTCACATTTCTCGTACAGTCCCGCTTAATTTTTAGTAAATAGTAGTAATATTTGGTATAACTAGTTGTTACACTCGAAAATTTATTTTGTTTTTTCTTTTTTTTTTTTTAAATTCAATCAAATTATAAAATTTATAGATGTAATATTAAATATAAATGTTAATTAAATTATTAATTAATAAATAAATTTTCGAGTGTATCTTAAAAATTATTATTAAATTTTATATCTTAGGTACAATATTGAGAGTACATAAAACGGGATGGGATGTTTCTAGATTAAGAATTTAATCTATTTTAAATAATAGGTGTTTTTTTTTATTTATTATTTTTTTTTTTAATATATAATAATACAATAATCGCGATTATAACCGTTTTTTTTAAGATGATAGACGAAGAAGACGAAGCATCTCAAAACTAACCCGAGAACTAGTGTGGCAGTATACTGTGAGTCATAACCGGATAAGATATTATAGGCTGTGTAGCGTTCGACATGGCCAATGCCTGTGATGTATTTATAGTGAGACCCATCGAGGGACCTTTAAATTAAAATGCTCTCTAAATTTTATATAGCTCAAAAAAATAGTCCTTGATATATATATATACACTTTTTTTTTTTCATGGATTTTATATATATAAAAAAAGAAACTAATATTAAACAATTCCACTTACCCTGAGCAATAGCCGGTGCAAGGGTGATCTGTGATGTTCCAAGGATCTGTTGAGCATGAGTAGGTGCCATCGGTTGTGATGTACTAGATAAAGATGTTATATTCTGTTGTGCTATAGCCAATTGTTGTCCCTGCGAAGTATTAGCAGCTATTGCTAATGGTGGTGCACTATTTGCTATTATTTGTGTTTGAGGTGTTGCTATACTAACAATTGGTGTAGCTTGAACCTGTACAGGTGCTATTGATACACCACCCATTACCTGGGGTGTCTGAGGTTGGCTAGTAGTTTGTGTTACTGTTACAGGATTAACAACACTTGAACACTGTTGTACATTATTTAAACGTAATTGGGCATTCTGTGCCATTAAATATTCATTTGATGCACGTAATTCAGCTATTTTTATTTCATTTGCTTCAACACGTCGTCTTAACATAATTTGTTCTTCTTCAAAACGTCGTATTACAGCAATTACATCAATACGATCTGTTTCATCACGAAATCTTTTAAATTCTGGACCATCTATTGTAACACGTGATGATCTTTTAATAGCTTGAAAATCATCACATGTACTACGATATTCTCCCATTGATGGGGGTGGAGCAATCCCAGTATTCGCTCTATAACCGGGATGATCATTCCACATATTTGTCGGCTGTGGTGGGGGTTCTAATCTCGGTGGATTTAAATAACAGTCACGATGACGACATGTACCATACATTAATATATCTTTACAGGATTGTATAGGATCTGATATATGCTGTTCCATTGGGAATTCTCCAAATTTACGATAGAACTCCTCTTCCTGCAGCGAATAGTGTAGAAATCTGTTGTTTTTTTTTTTTTGGAGAGGGGGGAGAGGAAAATTAACCTTACTTTAACATACACAGGTATTTTTTTTAAAATGATTAATTTATAAAGTGGTTTATAAAAATAAAATGGGATCAAATGAAACACAGTCGTTTTTTTTTTAAAAAAAATCTTTTTTTTATTTGCCGCAGCCGTTCGTAAGATTTCCTAGATATTTTAAGAGTGAGTTGAGAAAGAGTATTTTTTTTAATAATGTTATGATTCAAAAATAGACGGACAAAACAGACAGATATTTTTTTCTTTCTTTTCCTTTTTAAAATATACACTTAATATAAACTTTGTTTTTAGTGTACTTACTTGCAATTTTTCCTGGGACAATTTGAATTTTGAAAATCATGACAGAATACAACAAGATCAGGTGACAGAACATGTGGGTACTGTAAAAAAAGAAAGAAAAGAAAAAATTAGTTTGATTAAACAAAAAAACAAAAAAAAAACAAAAAGAATTTTAAAAAATTATATACAAATATAAAAGAAATATTTAAATAGTCGATAATTACCCGGCAATGTTTTCGCCGGCATAAGCCTCGTACAAAATCTCGACAAATACGATTTTTATTATTATTACTGGAATTATTTTGTCCAGTATTATTTCCGCTATTGCCGCCCCCTGAGACCCCGCCCCCACCATTATTATTACTATTATTATTATTGCCGCCTGATGTACCGCCGCCACTGCTATTGCTATTACCAGAATTAGGACCACTATTCGTATTACTAATATTATTTTGATTTGCTGCACTATTTTTCGAATTTTGATTCTGATCACTATTATTATGCTGTTGAGACCCCATCGATTGTGGTGATGACTTATTTGGCCCCAGTCCACAAGAGGAATTGCTACCACAAGATGATTGACATTGTTGCTGCTGATTGGTCATTATTATTATTTATTAATTTTTTCTTTTTGTCGTTTCTTTTCTCTTTTTTTTCCTCTAAATTTGGTTTTTGAGAAAAAAACACTAAACGATCGATAAAAATCCTATGACCCCCCCTTGTCGCTTGTTGCTTTCGAAATGTTTTTTTTTGTTTCTTAGTTTTCTTTATTTCTTAAATTGTATTTTTATTTAGAATTAATTTTTTATTTGTTCACTAAAAATAAGTATAACAATATGCAACTTGCTTTAATTGATACCGTATAACTTTAGTTTTTTAATTTTCTCTTTTTTTTTTTTTAGTTTTCTAAACTCTTCTTTTTTTTTATTTATTCCTCCCTCGTGGGCGACGACAGTGAATCTTCCTTCATTTCATAGTCCGTATAGTTTTTTTTTTATTTTGCTTCCTTTCTCTTATAAAATACTTTTTATTTTTTTGAATAAACCGGAATAATAACGAAATAATACTGTCACCGATTTATCGTGCGATACGAGCGCGACACGCGTTTTTTCCCCCAATGCCACGAAATACGCGTCAAGGAAAATTATTCGGTGCTGCTCACTATCCCCCCTCCACCCCCCCGCCAATCAGACTTTTTTATGGCAATTTCCCTCGTAGGTTGAACTATTCGCACTAACACTCATTCAAACACGCACACAATCAAGCGCACAACAGCCCCCCCCGAAAAAGTTTCAATAGCCGCTGAATTGCACTGCTATGTGCGTACATTTGTGTTATATTCGTGTAAACAAAGTTCGTAGTTTTTTTTTTTTACAGTTATTTTGTCGTACTGTGTATAAACAATGCGGACCACAAAAAAAAACAATAACTTCTTCTTCCCCCAGAGGGGAGACGGGGTATTTGTATATCTTATTTTATTACTTAAGAAAGAGGTCGTTTTTAACCCGTTATACCGCAATTACCGTACACCGTATGCCTTAGATCCCGTTACCCGGAGTGACGCTTCTTCAAATGATTGATCATAATTTCTCCTATTCCATATATTTCTATAATCAATTCATATTTAGCGGTTTATCACTTATTCTATATTTTATATGTGATAAATTTTATTAAGTATTTTATCTATTTGATACTTTTTTCCGCAATTTACTCCATTTGAAGGTCACAACGCGGACCGCCATCATTAAAACCGCATCATCCGAACTGTACGAAGTCGCCGGCACGATTGATCACGTTCTTTTCCAAAGTACAGTTCTATCCTATGCCTCTCCCCTTTCCCCCTAAACCCCCACCCTAAACAAAAAGTTATTGGTGTAGTATAAAACAGAGTTCTCAAAATCGCCACGTTGTGTGCAATTTTCGTTAAAAAGATTTTTAAGAAAATTCTAATAAAACTATTTATGAATTATTTTAGTTTAGTTTAAAATTCCTTAAATAAAATGATGAATATATTTTTAAAGTAATAAATAAAATGTTAAAATAAATATAAAAATAATAGTAGTAATACAATAATATTTTTAAAATTATTATAGTAATTTAAGAAAAAAAAAAACGAAAGTATAATAAAGGAAATCTGTTAAAGAAGAATTAAAGAGTAAATGTTAAGAACTTTTTTAATTTAACACCAAGCATAGAAATAACTTCTCTATTAAATATTAGATGGCGTTGAGTTCGAGAAAAACTTAATCCTTCCAATTTAGAGCTTGATTTCCGGTTTGGTATTTATTCCAATTGTAGTTTAAAATGTTTTATTAAAATAATTACCGGCAATAGCAATTTTCGAAATTTTATTTTCTTATATTAATCTAATCCATTCCAAATAAAGATTTCTTTTTACAGCTTAAACACAAGAGAACGTACACTAATAGAATATATGATTGTAGTAGTAATTTCTAGCATCGGATCCATTGTAAGATTGAGGGATTGTACCCTATATAACCCGGTTGGATACTGCAGATTAGAGTGTATGAAAGAGATAGAAAAGCATGTATATAACAGTTATTAGAGTGAGACAATTGATATTCAATTTAACCCGCAAACCGGGACAAATATTGTTTTGTATATAAATGTTAAAAAGAGTTAACTATAGATGAAATGAAACAAATACATTTACTAAATATATTTTTCCTATGAAGTTTTAGTATTGGTCAAAATCAGACTTTTGTGTTTGAAGGGGGTCACTTTTAAAAAAACGTTCCCGTGGTTTATTGTAGTTACAAAAATCCGTAAAAATCACCATCCATCGTTAGTGTAAAATTGTTAATAATACGATAATTTAAATTATAATATTATAAACAATGGACGGTACGGGCGGTAATCGTTATGAATTACTTTATATGGACGATGATGCCAGTGATCCGCTAGATACTTTAGTTAAGAAAAGTAAAACTAAGCAGCAGCAAAATCAGAATAAACAAAATAAAAATGCGCAAACAACATCATCAGGAAATTCTGGTAATATAACATTATCAGGTGGAAATAAGCAAATTAATAATAATTTGCATAATAATCAAATTGGTGGAAAAAAATCAAATATTAAATCAACTACAGCAATAACGGTACATCATGGTTCTACGGGTGGTGCAGAAAAAGAAAATAAATCGGCAGCTATGAATAAAAATATTGAGAAGAAAATTAAACCAGGCGGCGGAGGTGGTGGAGGACAACAAGGGCCGGCTGTAATGGCCGGAGGTGGCGGGCAAAAGCAAAAAGGTTCTTCTGCTAATTCTGGTGGTAATACTGCAACCGTATCATCGACAACTATGGGACAATTTAAGGATCAGACTAATTATCGCAATAATCAGGACCAACAACGGCAACCACGTGAAGGTACTATAATTAAAACGATAAAAAAAAAGTAAAAAAAAGAAAAAAAAAGACGGCTTAACCTTTTTTCTGATCATATTTGCTTCTGATACAGTTTTATTTCGAATCCTTCTGAAAAAAACTTACCGCCAGGTAACCCGCCACACAAGGTTAAATAATTCTACTCCCCCCACCCCAAAAGAAAAAAGGAAATGTTCCAATAAGTTAAAAAAAAAAACATAGTACCAAAGAAAAGCAAAAACTCCCCTTAAGAAAGTGCAATTTTTTCATAAAGTGGGAAAAAAAGCTCCTAAGCGGCTGCTTTATATTTTTTTTTTTCATTTTTACCCCCCGCATTGGAAGAATATTTCCATAATTTTAAGTGATAAAAATAAGGGCGGGACAATCGTTGCCGGTAAGACGACCCGACGTAATTTCATAAATCTATCCTTTCATCGTTATTAAAAGAGTCCAAACTACAGTTAGCCATTTTCATCTCAAAAAAAAAAAAAATAATAATAATAAAACAAAAGAGATATTTTAATTTAAAAATAAAATAAAAATTATACAAACCGGATCATATTGAGCCCTTGTACGGTGACAATTGCAAGACCTGTCAAATGCTTGTCAAGTATGCGTGCCACATACCACCCCTACTCATTCCCCCACCCCCCACCCCTCCAGCCAATCTAACTAAAAAGCTTCTGCCTATAGAATTACAATGTAGCGATTTGCTTAGGCCCTCCCACTTAGCAACCCATCCACCCACCCACCCACTCACCAACGGAAGCGCCATTTGTGAGCTCTTCTTTCACGTGCTTTTTGTTTTTGGCTTCTAAAAATTCAAAAATATTCCTGTGTATTGTTGTTCTTGTATGAAATTGTAAAAATGTGTTAATTATCATAAAAATTCTATCGTAGGGATATTTTAAAAAATAAGAAAATTTTATAAAAAAAAAAAATAACGGTGGATGGCTGTTAGAAGAGAGGGTTGAGGGGAAGCGCGATTGAATGTCTGCTTAGATTATTAGACAATGTGCTAGAAAGAGATAGACAGTAGTCAACAAAAAAAAAGCAGAAGCAGTAGAATAGCAAGTAAATTATGAATTGTAACGGTTTTGTTAAATTTTAAATTGATTGTTCTCATTTGTGTATTAAATTATTAATATTTTTTTTTTTGTTTTTTTGTAAACAGGCTATAAAAATGACAGGAATGTAAGTTTTAAACAACAGAACCAACAACAACAACAACAGCAACAACAACAAAATGGTGAAACTCGTGAACAACGGAATAATCGTCGTAATCGTGATGAACGTCAACAATCGTTACAACAGCAACAACAAAACGGTACTACTGCCTCAGCTGGTGATTATCAACAGAATATGGAACGTCCACAACGTCAACGTGGTCCACCACGTGGTCGGAATTTTGATGGTGTACGCAGCGGTAAAAGGGAATTTGATCGTCAATCCGGTTCAGATAAGACAGGTGTTAAAGCGGTCGATAAACGTGATGGTGCCGGTGCACATAATTGGGGCTCACCAAAACAGGATATTGAAGATTTGAATAAACCCCATGAAGATGGTAAAAATTCTACTATTATTAATTTGTTTATTCCTTTTTCTGTTTTTGTTTTTTTTTTCTTTTTTCTTTCTAAATTTTATTTTCTATCTCTTTTCAAGTTTTCACAGATAAAGATGATTCGACTGGCGAACAACAGATTGAACAACAATCGGCAAATGAAGAAGAAACCAAAGAGCTGACCCTGGACGAATGGAAGGCACAACGTGCTGTACGTGCTAAACCACAATTTAATATAAGAAAAGCTGGTGAAGGTGAAGATTTGTCGCAGTGGAAAAAAATGATTGCCTTGAACAACAAGAAACGGGTATTACAAAAAAAAAAAATAAGTAAAATAATAATAAAAAGTATTAAATAATTTTTTTTTTCTCTTTAATAGGACGAAGAAAGCGAAGAAGAATTGGAATATGATCCTTCAATGTATCCTCAACGTGTTGGCCGGCTACAACGTGTTCTAGATATTGAATTTCATTTTAATGATGGTCGACGAGGTGGCGGAGCAGGACGTGGACGTGGTCGTTCACGTGCTCAAGGTGGTGCTGGAGGTGGTGGGAGTGTTGGCGGCGGTAGGCAAGGACGTGTGCCAAGGAATGTTGAATCAAAGGTAAAATAATATTAAAATACAAAAATAAAAATTAATGTATTAAATTAAAACTCTTTTATTTTTAAAGGATGGTGTTGATAGACAACGAGGTGGACAGAATGCTCCAAAAGTTGACGATGAACATGATTTTCCATCTTTGGGTTAAAAAAAAGGAAAAAGAAGAATAAACAACAACAACACGAAAAAGCATTAAACAAAATATTTAAGCAACAACAGAAGAGGAGAGAGACAGAAAGTAATAATAATAAAAAAGAAAACAAAAACAAAATAAGCATAAAAACAGGAAGCAGATGAAATATGGGGAGAAAAAAAAAAAGAAAACAAGAAAATTTTTAAAATAAGGTGTGCTCATAACTATTCATTATTTTGAAAAAAGAAAAAAAAACCAACAAACAAAACAAATCATACTCTGTTGAATGTTTTTGCTTTTTCTTTCTTTCAAAAAAAACAAAGATAAATAAAATAAAATCTAGTGCATGGAAACGGGCGTAACCCGTTCAACGGCTTGTTCACATTTTTTTTATTATTCTATTTTATTTGAATTACAAAATAGCCCAAAATTTTTAACCATTGCTGAAATCTAATCGCTATATACAATTTTAGTTGAGTTTTTAAATTTAAAAAAAAAAAAAAATAAAGAAAAAACAAAAAACTTTTACGTTATATTACTAGGGAGAGAAAGAGATAAGCAAACGAAATCAGTTAAGGTTAACGAAAAAAACATGAAGTGTTCTTTTTAAGGGTAAACAAGTGTGTTTATAATAAAAAAAAAAAACATTATATCTACGAAGAAAATGAAAACTTAAAACTGATCAAAGCGATATTTACTCAATTTCACACCCAAATATATTCCTTTTTCGCCTACATTTTTTTTCTTTTTATTCCTCGTTTTCTCTAGTAAAATAAAACAAAAAAAAAAAACAGAAAAACACAGAAAAAAAACACAACGTACAATAAAGTGCGTGAGATATTATATATAAAAACAAAAAAAACGAAATATATAAATAAATAAAATAAAAATTCGTTGCGAAGGGAGAAGATTCAAAATACACAATAAAAGTATTAAATCAAATAAAATGAAAAACAAAAAAAAATATATATATATAAAAAAATCAACATATTTTAACATTATACACAATAGTTTTTTCCTTGTATTTAAGCGTGAGGAATGAGAGACCAGGTAAATAAGAGAAGATGCGCCTCCAAATTTATTTCACCAATAAAATTCTTTTTCAAAAACAAAAAGACTACGCTTTTAGACAACAACAAAAAAAAATAAGAAAAAAAATAAATAAATAAATAAAAAATTAAAATAAATTCAAGTATGTGGAGCGAAAATAAAGAAGAAAAAAACAAAAAAAATCACAAAATTGTTTTCTTTTTTTATACACGACTGTAAAAGAAATACTGAAGTAAAAAAAGAACGAAATCCATAAAATAGGATTACAACAGAGAAAAACGTAGTTCGTTTACTATTATTACTGTACAGATAAAAAAAAAGAAATTGAGTGAATTAATAAATAAAATCTTAATAACGAGGTCTTGTGGCGTCTCATCTTTCAACTTATCCCCCCCCCCGTCCCCATTAAGCTGATGGCATGATCGTAACGACGGATGATGAGTATTTACCCCCAATTTGGCAAATCTCGCAATATATAAAAACAAATATGGGCTCCCATTGGCCTGGAGGAGGAGATCCAGCATTTCTATCAACCAGTCCCCGTTGGTTGGAGCGTTTTAGAAGAAACGAGAAAAAAAAAAACAACGTTATGTACTTCAACAGTTCATATATTATCAAAAAAAAAAAAACGAATAATACTTCCTATTGGTCATTATAACGTTGTCATTTACAAATAAAATACCGTTGAGTGTATTGCTCTTAAAATCTAATGGGGCTTTACAAAAATTATAGTACGAAAAAAAAAAATAATAATAATAATAAGAAGAATTAACCTGAATATCATGACACATATGAAGCTGTAAAAAATAAATAGCTAATTTCTAGTATGCTAGCATTTCTAGATAACGGATCTAGTAGTAGCTGCTACGATGCCTCCATATGTCGATGAACTGTAACAGGGGCAAGAATGTGATGTGGTGATGGCTGATCCTGTAATAGCATAGTCTGTCCCGGGACATAATCGAGTAGTACCTCCTTAGCTGGAATATGTGAAGGTGGTATTTTTTGTGTAGTAATAGTAGATCTATCAATTGGCTGATTAGTCGGGCTAGAGACGGACGTATTAATCGACATTGAATCAGACATTGATAGACGTTTATTATTAATTAATGGTTCGACAAGGGTAAAGCACATATGTTCGGAATCCTCATGGGGTGTCATAGTCGAATAGCCATGATCAGATTCACCATTAGGACGTCGATATCCTCCTGATGACATATGATATGGTGATATATCTGGTGCTGCTATAGCATTTCCAACAACTGATTGTAATAAATTTCTATGCATTGGTCCCCCACCACTAAGATCACTATCATCATGTGGTGATATATCATCAAAATTGAAACGTGATAATGGTAGACCATAATTATCATCTTGCATAGAATCTGCATAAAATTGTTCCGTATTATTATCCAAATTTTGTTTATAACAATACATTGCAAATCCAACAACTAGGCATAATGCTATAATTGCACCACCAACAGGACCTATCGCTGAATATGCTGGTGGTACTGATGGTTCAATTATATTTCCATCAATATCTCCATCACCGTATGGTGTTATAGAACCGAGTACACCATTAAAACAGGAACTTTGTGTAGCACAAAATGGTGTAACAAATTGATTACCATCAATATCCAATTGACACCATTCACATCCCATTACACCTAGACAATCGATTTGTGTTGTATAAATATCACAATTAATATTAATACATGATTTAATATTCATATTCCAATCATAATTAAATGTATTAATAATCGTATAACTTTCGGTGGGTGGCTCACAATATTTATATGATACACTATTATTATTATTATTATTATTATTATTATTATTAATCATATTTTGATTATATTGTCCAGGTATATTTAATGGGCATTCACATGGGCATTCACAATCAGTTTGATCCATCCTATTACAATTTAAACATGTACGATCTACTGTACTACATGGACAAAATGCTCCACCATCACATGTAGAATTAATTAATATTATAAAAATGTTTGTACCTTTTATAGATGTTATTTGATATTTAATTTTTTCACTATGTGCTATATTTGTTAATATATCATTTAAATTTGTATTAAATTGATAATAACGTTGTATTGTATGATTTTGATAATTAGCACAAAGATTTTTTTTAACTAATAATTTATGATTTAATATATCATTTGCAACAAAAGATTCTTTATGTGTTATATGTTCTAATGGTCTACGATTATTTTTTTCACCAATTGATGGTTCCATTATACTTGGATGTGCTATTAAATATCCTTCATCATCAATTAATATACATTTTATATTTGTATCAGAACATACTGGTGATGAATCAATAATTAATTTATAAAAAAATCCATATGATACATCTATAGCAACTATACCAATTGGTATATCACGTTCAGCATTATGTAGAGCATTAGATTTACCTTCAAAAATTGTATGAGCAATAGTTACTATATAACCAGCACCACCTGTAAATTATATTTTATTATATTTATAGATATAAATTTAAAAAAATAAAATAAAATAAAATAAATATTATAAAAATAAAATAGTAAAACACGTACCAACATCTAAATATGGTTCAGTTGTTATAATTTTTCCAGGATATTTCATTGCTTTACGATACCATGGTCGACGTGATGGTTCAAGATCTATACCTAGAATACATCCAGGATAAATTTGTAATACACCATTTGTTGTAGAAACATAACGTCGTATTATATATTTTCTTAATGTGCCACTATCTTGATGGCGTTTTTTTAAATATGACATAACATGATATAATGCTATTACATCATTACGTATTTGAGGTTTTAATCCAGGATTAGCTAATAAATTTGTTAAATCTTTTATATATGCCATTATACTTATAGCATTATGAATTTTAGCATCATCTTTATCCATATTATTTTTTATATAAACGAATGGTGATTGAAATGATGATGGACTTAAAAATATTGTACCACTATCTGTAAATAAATAAATAATAAAAAAATAAATAAATAAAAATAAAAATTTTTTTTAAATATAATTATTATATTTTATATATTTTATTTAATACCTAATGTTGCTATCTGACGAAAATGTTTACAAACTGGTTTTTGTGGTGGTATTAAATCAATACGATGATAAAGTAAATCGGATGAAAATATTTCCATATTATGATAATGACGAATATTTACTGGTACACGTAATAATTCAACAGGTGATCGTATTTTACCATGTGATACAATTGTTATAACATAAGCATCAAGAATCCTTTGCCATGTATACGTACTCTAAAATTTTTAATAATATATATAAATAAAATCAAATTAAATAAAATTTATATATTTTGTAGAAAGAAAAAAAAAAAAAAAAAAAAAACAGACAAAAAAAATAAAAACTTACCAAAGTATTATTTTCACATAATAATGTTATATTCCCTTTAATATCAGTAACAATTTTATAACGAATATTTTTAAAATTATTACAATTTTCTAAATAGAAAATATCAACAGGATAATTCCCTTTAAGGCTTGCTAATGGTCTTGAAAATGCTGGATGTACTAATACTATACCATTAGTATCAATTAAAAATGCATATGTATCTTTTGTTTCTTTAAAATAAATAATATCTTCGGCTAAATCATTTAGATACATATTAACACCGATAACTCCAAAAGGTTTTATCATTTCGGTTATTGAAACAATAACATCTATAAAAAAAAAAAAATAAATAAATAATAATAATATTAATATATATATATATATATTTTTAATTATTTATATAATTATATAACAAACCGTTTGTATTATAATCCACAACTGGAAGATGAAATTTAATACCATTCGTAAGGTATTTATCTTTAAATAGATTACCAAAAACTGCTGTACTAGTTTTAATAATCCTTTCAAGATGACGTTTTGTTACAACAAATAGATCACCACGAATATCCCATAGATCATTAATTTTATACCAATCGGTTATATTTATACCATATTTTGTATAATTCTGTTCAGCTATATCTCGTAAAAATTGTTTTTCATACATCATACGTCTTTCATCTATAAAAATACACAAAATAGACATAAATTAAAATTATAAATTTTTTTTTTTTTTTTATACTTACCAAGTACAACAGCACAAGTATTAATTCGTACAGGTGTATTTAAACGGCTTTGTCCATTTGATATAACCGTTAAAACAGTTAAACCTTCAGTTAAATGTGATAATAAACCTCTTGTTATATATAAAATTTGTACAGGTATATCTTTAGATATATTTTGTTTATATAATAAATTAAATGAATATTCAAATGCTAATGTATGATTTGTAACGGCCATTGAACGATTTAATTTATTTATAAAATCAATTATATTCATTTTAATATCCATTGTTGTTGAATAAATATATGATGTATTATTATTATAATTATTTAAATTCATTGGTGAAACTTTATCAGATGCAGTAACAATTGTTATTGAATCAGTATTTGATAATAAATTGATGATGTATGTAACTAAAAATTAAATATAATTATAAATTTAATTAATTATATTTATTAATATATAACATACCAAAATTTTTTGATAATTCAATCTGTTCTGAACTGAAGGCGCTACCATGATCAATAAGTAATAATAGATGTTTTCTTTTAATTGCCGAAACATAAAGATAACGAAAATGTATATCATTAAAATAATACTGACAATTATGATCACTAGCATGATCTGATCTTGATAAAAAATATAAATTTTTTATATAATTTTTATATAATGTACTATATTCACGCATTATTTCCATTATCTTTTTATTTATTGTAAAATTTAAATTATTTACATTATATTCTTGTCCATTATTACGTAAATAATTTAATATTTGTATTTGTTTACTATTATATGTTTGTTCAAAATTAAAATCTTCAAATGGTGGACACGGATGTATTATTGTATTTAAATATATATCATTATTAATTGTTATATTATCATTAAAAAATATTTTTAATTGATCAATTGTTTCTATTGCACGTTCTAATTTTTGTGATAGACGTTTCGACATTTTTTTTACTATTTGACTATTATTTCGTATTACTGTACTGAAATTCATAGCATCGAAGATTTCCTAAAATACAAAAAAAAAAAAAATATATAATATTATTAATTATAGTCGTGATTAAAGAGAAGAAATTTTATATTGCTATTGCCCCATGGAATAAATACTCTAAAAACTATAAAAAAAAAATTTTAAGCTCTAATTTAGTACCTTTAAATGAAAATTATTTATAATTTTAGCCCTAAACTTTTTTTTTCCATCTATTTTATCCTTAACATAAAGTGTAATCAATTAAAATTAATTAAATAAATGATAAAACACCTTCCCTAATTTGTAACAAGTCGGAAAAATTCCTTTCATATAAACCTAACATCTTAGCCATTAAAAAACTCATAAAATTAAGTGAAATGATAAAAATAATTAAATTAACGTGCCAAAAAACACCTTTCCTCGTTAGCAACAAGTCGTAAAAATGCGAATGGCCCTAGTCTCGATATGCCCACGCAGCTAAGAGCGTCGAAGTTCCACGACCCTACGATCCTGCCGTTCAGCTTAAAAACCCATAAAAACGGTCGTAAAAATGCGAACGAACCCTCTGCTCATGGTCTATTCAGACTGTAAGGTCATCCGGCAGTTGTGCCGGCGCAGCTAAGAACGATCCGTCTATGCCTTTTGCTTGTGCAGATCTGACGATGCCCTAGTTCAATTAAAAACCCATAAAATTCGGACAAGACACCTCTCCTAATTGGCAAGAAGTCGTAAAAATGCAAATGACCTTTCGTAGAATTTTCCAGCATAGGCCTTATGACAAACGTCTCTATATCGGTCACGCCTGGCCCAATGAACGGCGATCTAGGGCTCCGTGTGGAGTTATCCACGTGGACTAGTCCTCGCCAATAGCTCTTATAGGATTCTCTTTAAATTGAAACTCTACCGAGCTACAGCGAGAGACTCCGAAAACTCACGAAGTGCTGAACATCAACCAATCAACAGCGAGCCGAGCAGCCGAACAGGCAATAGGCGAACAGGCGAATAGACGAATAGGCGAACAGGCGAACAGTAGAGTTTTCTACTTTTGAAATTTAGGGAAAGGGGGGGTCTAAACCTTTTCCAGGACGCTTGATAAGATGACTTAATTTGTCTAATTAACTTAGAGCCCTGGAGTTCAGAAAAATTTATCACTTTCATGTAAATCAGTGACCTTAGATGAGAGTCTCCCGAAGACAAGACGAACGACTCCGAAAACTCACGAAGTGCTGAACATCACCCAATCAACAGCGAGCCGAGCAGCCGAACAGACACGAGCACTTGTTGCTCTATGTGAAATAATTTACGAATATTAAAAATCCGCATATGAAGTTCGAGGGTGGAGAGAGTCAACAGTGGGTCATCCGTGACCCGGAAATGTTTAAAATACATTCCTAATTTTCTGAAAATAATCATTTTATCTAAAATGAAATTACTTGTGTTTTCAAAATTTAAGTAAAAAAAGAAAAAAATTAGTCTTTACTAATGGGTCAATGGTGATATCTAAAACTGTAGGGAGTCAAATCCCGTCTTCCCCTCCCCGTTATTTTAGTAATACTAGGCCTAGAATGAACGTGGCATGCGGGCAATAGCAGTGTTAATCAATTTGTTTTTGGGACTAGGGGGCAATGACCTTACCTGAATGATAGTTACGCCCAGTTCAACGTTACGAATGTTTTTCAATTGTAAATCCAAATTTTTGACAACATCATTAACACTGTAAGTGTGTCCAGGTGTTGAAGGATTTGTCGATTGATTTGTACCGACTCCACCGTTTGTAATATTATTAATAATATTATTGCTGTTGCTGATAACGGGGGCAGCGGAAGTGGCAGCCACAAAAGGCACGTGTTTTTTATGCATAGGGGACGGTTGACCGTTAGTTAGCGAAAGGTTACCCTTAAAATTGAAGCTAATATTATCACTTCGGAGTATAGGAACAAATTGTCGGACATTTTTGTTAATTTTGCTATTTACCCCCACCATACCGCCGCCACCATTAATCGACGAAGCGGAGGCGGCGGTGGTGGTGGATGAGTTTTCTGTCGCGTTTGTTGTTGTTGTTGTTGGTGTTGTGGAATTTCTTATTGTGGCATTCGTTACGTTGTTGATAACATCCTTTTCTTGTCCTCGAGATATGCTCGACAATGACGTCACGAACAGTATTATAAAAATTAATAAATAATACTGGGCGTTGGAACGGTGCATTATTCGCTAATTTAAGAATCTCATAAAAGTGGGCGGTGGCCACCCACCCCCATTCAACGGAATGTTTAAGAATGTTTACGGTGTATGATTAATTTCGGAATTAACTGTAAAAAAAGGAACAATTATTTAGTGTAAAAAGAAAAATTATGCGATGGGGTAGGGAGAAGGGGAAGAAGAACTGTGAAAACGTTTGATTTCTATTGGTCAGGTAATGAACTCGGACCCCCTTAATGGGCTGTGGGCAACCGGAAGATTCCGAGTCGGATAGAGAACAGAAAACACTAACAGTGGCGTACGAAGGACTCAATTTTATGGTGTAGGGGTATATTAGAATGGATTAAATATTTTTATACAGATAAAATATTATAAAATTTTCAAAGGTTAAAACAAAAAAACTAAAAGAACATAAAAATATTTTGTTTGGAAGAAAGAATTTTTAGGGGGGGGGGCTAAAAATACTCAAGCCTATGCATAAGTCCGCCACTGAATTTGAGGCTAAATTAATGCCGCCGATTATAAATAAAAGAGAATAAAGTTTTAATTCAACAAAGAGGCAAAATTAATTGTGAATTAACTAAATAAGTAAATTCTATGTTTAAAAACAAGTCGGGATTTTAATTTGACGTATTACTAGAGCAAAATAATGGCGCTAACTTAGAAAAAAGAATTGTAAAATTAGCCGCTTTATGGCAGAAAGAAAAGAGGAAAAATCTAAATGAAATTCTTGCACATTTCACAGTAGCCCAATAAATTTTTTAGGGGGGGGCAAGGGATAATTGTTTTTACTACTTCTCCTACCTTAATTTCTTTCATTTCATATTTTATTAGAACAGCATTGCCGAATTATTTTATGTTTTAGAACGGTTTCCTTATATATTTTTTGATGAATCCTATTAAAATTTCAGGGTTATAAGAACATTCGTAATTGCACTTATTTTAAACTGCCTTTTTATATTATTAATATTTAGGACTCAGACCTCTATTTCAAAATTTTTTTAAGAGAGAGTCCGCAGCTTGACAGTGTGAAATATTTGTCAACAAAAAATGAATTCATAAATATGGAAGTTTCTATCAGAGTAGACAACACTGAAATGCTTAAAGGATTTATACCGTATTAATTGTAAAACAGCTTTAACTGGAAATAGTGCGATAGACGCCAAAGTGTAAGTTAGTACAGTTAGTACTAAGAGTGTTCGATTTAAAAGCAAAATGGCGGACTTTTATATTAGAATATTATAAATATATTACTTAAATATATATTTCAAATATATTTACTATTATTTTAAAAGTTAAATAATTAATTAATGATAATTTTAAAGTTATAAAACATCTTTTTATGATTGTTTTTATTGATTTTATATATTACTGTAGTGCAGTTTAGAACAGGTTTCAATGTGTCAGGTAGTACGGAATATCCTTATTAGGCGGCCATTGAATACAATCAATTGCTTCATAGATGGCGCTTATCGGTTAAAATTTTCAATATCAAGATGGTTCTACTAAAAAGGACTAACTGTATATAAACGGTTTTTTTACAAATCTTTTATTCCTTATATCTATTAATGTTTTCAAACACCAATTATATTATAAATAATTTAAATTTTCTAATATAATGTAAAACTAGTCTATAATTTATATTTTTTATAAAATACAATAGTAGTAGCTTTCGAAAAACCAACAGTAATTTCTATTTATATTTTACTTTGATTATAAAATTATATTTTTATGCATTTAATAAAAGATTTTTATATAATTAAAAATTATTCAGGTAACATTGGTGCCAACATTTCAAATAATATCCCGTTGGATAGGTTATAAAGGAACGGAAAAGGTACCTTTCCGTGTGAAAGAGATAGGGTAAAAATCTAAAGTCTCTGGCATGCAAAGATGGCACGCGCTTTTTCGTTCGATACAGAAACATTGGCAAAAACGCGCTATTGAAAACGAATATATAGTTCTTTTTTTTTACTGCTACCTCGTATCCCATATTAAAAAAATTTGTATCGTATAGGATAAAATTCGTTATAATTTATTAAACGTTGAAATTTTTATTAAAACCGCATAAGCAAAAGAAAAAAAAAAAGAAAAAAAAAAAAACAAAATAAAAAAAACACTAAAAGGAAAGAAAAAAAAAAAGTAAAACGGGGCTAAACTTGCTCATAAGATTCCCGATTGTTAATTGAACGCGCTCAAAAATATTCGGACAATGTTTACCTGAAATATTTACATGGATTTTTAATATTTTTTTGATATGCATATATATAAAAAGTATATAAAATATTTGAGCCAAAAATTGTGAATAAGGGTTCGAGTTTCTGTTTTTTTTTTGTTTCATTTAATTATTATTATTATTATTATTATTACTTAAATATTTCGCTTCGTTCATTTGTTCGTCTTCTCTTTGTGACCCCTCTTGTGGTTTTCTGTGTTACGAAAACGTAGGTACATGATAAAATACACAAAAAGACAAAAATAACATACTTAAATTAAGGAATTAATCAAATTATAAAGAATTTGTTTGAGTGGCTGATAATACATAATTAATTCGCAAAAAAAAAAAAAAAAAAAACAAAAAAAACAAACCCGGAACACTAAAATGTGAAAGTGTAAATAAGTTTTGAAAAAGTTTGTTGTTTGTAAAAAAAAACAAAAAACAAAAAATAAAACAAGTCAACAGAAGTGTTAGTAAAATAAAAAATTTTTGGGGCTGAATTTGTGATAACTTTGACAAAAATTCAAGGTATATATTTACATTTTATTAATAGTTTTTTAATTTATAATTACTATTTTTTTTTCTTATTTATTTAATGGTATACCGTAGTTTTGATTGAAAACGAATTAATAATAAAAGCTATTTTTTTTCTTTTTGGAACCAGAGAATGTGATGAGTGCAGTACCCATTTTTAATGTTGTGCATTTTGCAGTACGACGATATTTTTAGGACATATCTCAGTTTGTAGAAATACGAAAAATTCAATTTTGTATTCCTATAATAAAATTGGAAAAAAATAAATAAATAAATAAATAAATATAAAACAAAAACTAACAAATTTGACCGCCCGTTTTTTTTTTTTTTTCTTTTTTATGTGATCCTCCTTTACGTTGAATTATAATTACAATTAAATATTTTCACAAATGTGTCATTAGAGGATCATCATATGCATCGTATTTTCCTAAAAACAAAACATTTTTCTTTTGTGCTCTTATTTTAATGGATAAAACTTCCTTTTTCTAGGCTACATTTGACGTTTTGTTTGTGTATGTTATCATAAATGTGCATGCCATGAGATAGTATGAGTTTATTTATTTTGTTTTATTTCTTCTTCTTCTTCTCGCGATTTAAACCTGGCGGCGATCTATTTACCTTCATCCAGGTGTATCCAGAGATGTGAAAAGTCATATATTCTCAGTTTATTTATTACCCAGTCAAAAAAAAAAATACTAGCCCTAATCCTGTTCACAAAGCTCTTTACCTTTTGAATTTATTTTACCTGGAGCAAACGGTCATAGAAAATTTAAAATCGTATCCTTTTAATTCAGAAAGGACATAGAGGACAAAGGGGACGTATAGAACTAGTATTTTAATTAAAATAGCACAAATTAAAGGCAATATTATATCGGAAACCCCAATTAAAATTTCTATAACTATTAGAAAATAAAATAAAATTTTTATTCACCTTGACTACGAATTATACTCTTTAATAGCCGAGATTTTATTCCTGAAAAAGTACTAGGAGATTTTCTTTAATAGGCCCTTTTTTCTAGCCCTAAGATGTGTTTTTGTCTTTAATTAGCTAGTCCTTTCTTCCCTACAGGATTTTTCTTTTTTCTTTTTTTTTTTTAAATCACTAGTAGTCTTGTAGAAGTCTTAATAGGATTACGAATTTTTTAAATTTAATTTATTTATCTTGATTTTAATTTTTTTTCTACTACAGATCATACGAGAAAAATGCCGGAGAAAAAACGAGTGTTGCTACCTTTGAACTGAGAGAGATTAGAAAAAAAAAGAAGAAAAATTTTTCAGAAAAAAAAAGAGGATAATACTGAGCAGCAGAGCCCCTCAGCACCCCCCAAAAATCTTTGATTACCTAAAGAAGGGAAGAACTATTTAATCGAAGATGTAATAAAATAAAAAATGGGCAAAATGGCTCAGTATCTCCTCTTGTAATTTATATACATATAATTTTTTTTTGGTATTCTTTTCTTTTTTTTTTTTTGTTTGCTTCAATTTTGTTCCTGTCGTACACTTTTCGGTTATTTTATTTTATATATATATACGTATTTTTTTTTTGTTTTTTTTTTTTATATATAAAATTATTTTGTGTATATTTTGTATCGCGCGTAATATTATAAAATCACTGTATATGAATAAAGACGTGGACGAGGAGAGCTTCTCACCTTTTCCAATCTAAAGAATTATGATAACGGACATACCGTGTGCGAACACGACTGTTGCAACACTCCCAGGTGCACCAGCTATGACAACATCATCAACATCAAATAATAGTAATTCATCATCATCGTCATCATCAACATCATCATCGTCTACATCATCATCATCCTCATCATCAGTATCATCAGCACCGACAGTATCGTCATTAGTAACAACAACAACAATTGGCGGAAGTAATACTGTTGTTGGAGTATTAGGTGGAAGCGGTGGAGGAGGAGGAGGAGGAGGGGGAGTAGTAGTAACAGGTGGTTCATCAGTTGTAGTATCCGGTAATAACGGGGGTAACAACGGTAACAATACAAATTTACCACCAGGAGGAGGAGGTACAACAACAGGTTTAGGATCACAAACGAACGTTACAACTATTGGACAACAAACAGGACAGGGTGGTAGTAGTAATAATAATAATAATACAATTAATTGTGGAACAACATTGGGAGGGTCTATTGCTGTTGCCGGTACAGTCAATCAACAACAACAACAACAACAACAGCAACAGCAACAACAACAACAACAGCAGCAACAACAGCAACAACAACAACAACAACAACAGCAGCAGCAGCAGCAGCAACAGCAGAAATCATCACAGCAACAACAATTATCGCCACAGCAACCGTTAACCCCCCAACAGGTGAATGCTAATAATAATCAAGGTACCTGTGGCGGTCCAGGTAATAATAGTACAACTGGTGGCGCTAATAGCGCTAATTCGAATGGGAGTGTCGGTGGTAATGTGACGACAAGTGTTCCTGTCTCTGGCACCAATAGTATCATCAGTACCAGCAGTACCGTGTCTAGTCTCATGCATATTAAGGAGGAGCCAAACCTTCTTGGTAGGTGGTTTATATCTCTTGCTCCCCCTCCCTTGTCATCCTTCTATTGTATGGTACTATAAAATGCTTAGAAAATAATAGTCCTAGTCTTCTTTCTTGTAGAAGTCATTAGAACATTATACTTTACCTGTAATTTAAAATATATTAAAAAAAATAACAAAAAATAATAATAATAATAAAACTTGTAGAATCTTCGAAGGAGGATGAGAATACGAATAATACCCCACCGAATATGTCGGTTGTGAATATAAAAAAGGAGCCAATGCAGCGATTAAATTCGAACGGTTCAGCTAATTCGTCGGGAATAATTGGATCGACGAATACCGGATCCCTTGGTAATAGTGGACATTCAGGGGATAAAAATGTTGTTAATGATACAGATGATAGAAAACAGCATACAACATTAAATCGTGGCAGTGATAATGGTGGCAACGATTTAGGAACAGATTTTGATACAAATTTCAATTTAAGCGTATTATCAACAAATAAAGATGATCTCGGATTATCAGAAAATTCTGTTGGAATGAGTAGTGTAACGTCATTGGCAAATGTTAAAAAAGAGGAACCAGGACCTGATTTACCTACGGATAGTTTTGGACAAATTGGAACAAATTTAAGTGGTAATGGTAGCGGTAGTGGTACAACAGTTGGAGGTAATGTTAATATGACACCAGGTAATCTATCATGTTCAGCTAGTTCTGGTGGGGGTGGATCTAGAATGTCGTCAGGTACATCACCATCTGAAGGTATCCAACCGTTATCATCGAATATTCTTGGTGGCTCAAAACAGGGTGTGGGAGGAGGAGGAGGCGGTTTAGATTATATGCAACAACAGAATCATATATTCGTTTTTTCAACATCATTAGCGAATAAGGGAGCTGAATCAGTCCTAAATGGACAATATCCGACAATTATAGCCTACCATTGTGCCCAGCCAACGACAAAAAAATTTCTTGAAGATTTTTTTCTAAAAAATCCATTAAAATTATCGAAAATAAATCGACAAAATCCTGCTCAATGGATGAGTACTGGAATGTCGATGATGAGTAAAAATAGTAAAACAAATAATAATTCTAGTGGTGGTGGTGGTGGTAACAACAATAGTAGCAATAATAGTAGTAACCAAAATCGTGTTGTACCCACAACAAAACCACCGGCTACAAGTAATCCAGGATTTGCTGGAGATGAATTACCCGGTAGTGATGCAGAATTATTAGGCTGGGAACAATCCGGGAATCATATGAGTCTAGATGCAATGGCAAATGGTGGTGGAGGAACTGTAAGTGGACCACCAGCTACATCAGATCCTAGTGGTATTGAAGTTGATAATCTGGTCCCCGGTTCGCCATCGTTAAGTGGGGGCCGGTCCTGTAGTAATCACATGCCCATAAGTTCTGCTACATCCGGGACAAATATTCAACAGAGTCCAACAACCATGACAACGACGAGCGCCATTGGTCCGACTAGCCCTAGTTTAAGTGGCGGTCTACAGCCCTCCCTGCAGGGGGTTAAAGTACCCGATGAAAATCTTACGCCCCAACAACGGCAACATCGTGAAGAGCAATTAGCTAAATTGAAAAAAATGAATCAATTCTTATTTCCTGAACAGGGTGGAATGGGGCCCGAATTTGTTGGTAGCGGAGTATCCCCAGAAGGTGATCCCGGCAGTGGAGTACCACCAGGCACAAAAATGATGGGACCCGGTGTACCTGGCCAAGGACCTGTTAATATGATGGCCGGAATGCCTGGTAGTGCTCAAATGCAAATGGGCGGCACAATGGGCGGTGTCCCATCATCCCTACGTGGATCTGGTGGTATGCTGGGTATGGGACCAAGAGCCGGCCTATGTCGATCTATGGGTCCAATGGGGCCGAACCCTTTGCCTGATAGTATAATGGGCGGAGTGCCACCGAATAGTGCCAGTATGAATGATCTGGCCGGAATGTCGTGCGGTATGATGATGGGCAGTCAGCAGGGACCCGGAGGGCAGGGTATAATGGGCGGAGCAAGTGGTGGTCCACCTCTAGGTGGGGGACTTATGTCCGGTGCCGGTATGACCCAGCAATCGATTGTACAAGGTGGACCGATTGGACCTGGCGGCCCAATGAATCCATGTGCTATTGGTAGCCCGATGGGGCCGGGGATGATGGGCCAGGGGAAGCATATGATGGGCGGACCTGCGGTCGCCCAAATGGAGTGGAACAAATTACAACATCAATTCTATGAAGAGAGAAAAGGGAAAAGTTTGGACGGAATGGGTATGGGAGGTAAATTATTTGCTATCTTTCGTTTTTTTTGTTTTTTTAAATAGTTTTATAAAATTTGTTTTATAGGCATGTGCTCGAACAATGCAGGAAATATGAATGCCAGCCGCCAAATACCCTCTGTGATGAGAACGAACAGCCAGAGCGGGCCTAGATCTCAGGGGCCGCCTCCACCATATCATCAAACCCAACGGTCTGCATCGGTTCCTATAGCGACACAAAGCCCAAATCCTGGTAGTCCGAATAATCCTACATCGAATCTCTCACTTCCATCACCAAGGGCGGGTTCAACTCTTAATTCACCGGCCGGTGATCATGTACCTCCCGTAAGTAGTGGGGGTAATCAACAGCAACAGGGTGGAGGCTCTGGACGACAACAACAATCTTCACAATCACTGCCATATAAGCAGGATTCGCCGGTAACGAATTCGAATACTGGCGGAGGAGGAGGAGGAGGAGGCACCGGATCCGGTGCCGGTACTACAGGTAGTGGTGGCCAAACGGGTGGTCCATCAACTGGAGGTAGTTCCGGCGGTGGAAGCCATCAAAGAGGTGGCAATCTTAGCCATAATAGTAATCCCAGCACACCTATCTCATCACACCTCTCACCGAACGCTAGTCTGAAGGATCTCGAACTGGGGAACCCGAACTCAAATAGCGGACAAGGTAGGCTATTTAAAAATGCTTATAGTAGTTGTTCCCTAGTGTCCTACCTGCTTTTAATCCAGTCGTAATTATTAAATAATTGGCTTCTTTAACATTCATATTTTTTTTTTTCTTTATAAAATCCAAATATTCTAAAGACTTA
The DNA here is from genome assembly GCA_001932985.1 of Proctacanthus coquilletti. Classification (NCBI taxonomy): domain Eukaryota; kingdom Metazoa; phylum Arthropoda; class Insecta; order Diptera; family Asilidae; genus Proctacanthus; species Proctacanthus coquilletti. Next base: position 45,285 of record MNCL01000331.1, read on the forward strand.
AAAATAATTTAAAATTTTTAAATGCATTGAATTAACTTTTTATTAAGACCATGAATTAAACTGAAATTACTTGTTTTAATAACGTGAACTGACGACACGTTTGATGTGCAATTTAAAAAGAGTTAATAATATATAGGAAAAAAATTTTTTTCTGTGTTTGTTTAAATTAAAAAAAATTAGTTCGGGACGTTACGAAAAAAATAGAACTTGTAAAAAAAAACCTTTTCATTAAATATAAATAATTTTAAATTGGATTACACACAAAACCCTTGTCCTTATTGTTAAATATTTTTTCCTACGTTCTTTATTTCTAGATTTAATTTTTTTTCTATTATATTATTTTATTTGTTTCTCATTTTGTCCCTATTTTTTTTCTTTTCACCATATTTTGTTTTTAAACGACTCCTTATCCCAAAAAAAAAAAAAAAATCGGTTGGATTTCCTGCACGTTTACAACATGAAAACAAACAAAAAAAATGGTTAAAAAAAAGGAAAGGAACCTAATTTGATGCCAGTGCCATCTCCCCAACAAATTCAATATCTTAACACCTTTGAAGGGCAGGAATTGACGATCCAGAAGCAGCCGAACACAACCCTCAAGGATGGAAACATGATTTCACCACCGTAAGATGAATACTATAATTAATTAATACTATAAATTAAAAAGAATATTAAATTTATTATATTTAAGTGGAGGTAATAATGGTCCAGGAAGTGGTGGGGGTAGTGTTCCAAGCGGTAATAGTGGATCAGGAAATACTGGGACAGATTCCAGGATATCAGGTTCAAGTACCCCATTGACTCCATCATCAATTGAGCCAAGATTCCCGACTACCCCAAGTGCTGGGGGTCAAGTTCCTGTAGTTGGCGGGGGAGGAGCCTCAGCCGGATCAACATTTCCGATACCATCAAGTCCACAGACACCGAATACGGGATCAGGGGGACAAGGTACAAGTAAGTAATAAATGTTTAAATTAATTTCAATTTAATTTAATTTATAAATAAATAGGTGAAAAGAATCAACGACTCAATACATCGGGTCCTAGTCCGCAAGGTTCTCGAACCCCTTCAATGAGCGGTGATCCGAGTATCCAAGGTAGTACGGGAATATCACAGCAGCCTGTAGATTCAGTACGATTCCCATCGACAAGTCCCGGTATGAATTTCTCCCCAGTAACGGGAGCAAATCAATCGGGCGGGGCTGGTAATCAGGTGAACTCTATGAAATTGGGTGGTGGCTTTATGAATGTATCACCGAATGGTAAATGTTCAACATCAGGGAACGATGTAAGGATGACTATACTACGGAATTGGATCCCTATATCTCAATATCTATTTATTTTATTTTCAGACTGCTCCCGGGGGTAATTTTTGTGTCCGTGCCGATAATTTACCCCTAAATCCCAATAGTAGTTGCCCGGCACCAGCTAAGACCTCGCATTTTGATCCTATATCATCGTTGGCACAAATGTCCCAACAATTGACGAGTAGTGTATCAAATTCTTTGAATGGTCAACCGGGAGCGGGAGGTCCTGGTCCTGGTGGAGGTGGGACAGGTAATCCGAGCACTGGTATGATGGGAAATTTCCAAAATCATAGTGGTATGGGAATGGCTAGCGATATATCGATGGGTGGACATCATGTAGACGGTCTAATGAGCGGTCTAGATCCATGCGGTATGGGAGGAGTCATGCCTAATATGGGACAATATAGTATGCATGGATCAGGAAATGCTGGTATACCATTAGGAATGATGGCTGGACCAGGACCGAGATCATTATCACCAAAACTAGGTAGTGGTATGGTGGGATTCCCAGGCGGTCCCGTCGGTATGCCGCATCGTATGCTTGGTAGACCACCGATGGGCGGTAGTCCCTACAATGGAGCCAATATACAAGTGAAGGCGAGCACACCGAACACCATACAGTATCTTCCAGCGAGGCCCCAGGTGGGCAATACTAATCCCCGTGCGCCTCCCAGCCTAGAGTTTTTGCAACGGTTCGCTAATCCGATGTCATCGATGGATGGACCACCGAACAAGGTGCCATCGGCACAGGGAATGCCCTTTTATCCGAACTGTAACCAGATGGGTCAAGGTGGTCCGGCCGGGATGGGAATGAACGCCCATCTTGATGCCTCCTCCGGTCTGGGAGGCAGCGATGGCAGTGGTATGCTGGGAATGGGAGGTATGGGACCAGCAGGGCCCATGATGGGACAAAATCTAATGATGAGAGGACTTCGACCGCCCGGCCAAGGAGGTATGGTCCGTATGTCGGGACAACCGCACATGGGAGGAGGTGGTGGTGGTCATCATCATCATCCGTTCAGCAATGGGCCACCGAACGGTCCGAATGACCCGTCCATATTCACCGGGAACCAAATGTACCCGGCCGGATCGAAGGGGAGTCCTATGCAGACTGGCGGTCCTGGAGGACCCGGCAATCCGAATCATCCCAGTCAAATGGCTGGCGGTCCAGGTGGACCTCCAGATGCTAGCCAGCCGCTGCCGCCTACGATGGGCGGTGGTCAAGCGCCTGGCGGGGGTGCCTTCAAGTCATCACAGTTCGTTGGACCCTCGACAGCCGACCCGAATTATGCTCAACAGTATCACAACTTCCAGCAGCAATTGTACGCGACGTCGACACGTAGCCAAATGAACAATCAGCCCGGAGGTGGGATCACAGGTGGTACCGCGAATCCCAATCAGTCATTTTTTGTTCCGAAATAGAACTGCCCCCCGCCTCCCACGTGTAGCCAGCCCCCTTGCCACGCGGCTTTGCAAACGTATGCTTTTTTTCTTGGACTCTGTTTTACATTTTTAAACCTATACTACTTTCTTTTTTATACTTGTTCACTCCTCAAACAATGATCAATTATTTCTAGTTTATTTTGCCACAACAAAAACAATAGAAAACAATCTTCCATAAGGAGAGGTGTTAAAAAAAATAAAAATACACCACATCCTTTACTTCCTAAAAAGAAAAAAAAGCAGCAAGGCCACGTTCAGCTCTGCAGAAGTTATATACGATACAAAAAAAAAGAAAAACCTAACGACTAAGCCAGCGTATGTAAAAGTACTGTAAGCAAAAAGAAAAAAACAAAAAACAGAAAAAAAAATTATTTAGAATCCACATCCTGTCCGGGACAGCTTCCAAGAATAACAACAAAGTATTTGGTTCCCTCCCACGCCGGACAGATAAACCTCTCCTCCCACAAACTCCACCCCCTCGCCACCCTGGAGAGAACAGCCCTCAACAGACCACATAAAAAGCAGAAGAAGAAGGCGAGGATCACATTTCTAAGCTACAACAACAAAATAAAAAAAAAAAACAAAAAAAAACAGAAGAAAATTAAGAAATCATTGTGAAAGTAATAATTTATTTTATTTTTGATAATTGTAACTGTAAAAGTGCGTGCCCAGGATGAACGAATGTGCAAGTGAAGAAGCCGACTTTAATTCTAACTGAGGAAAATTCTCTTAAGGCCTTTTCTTACTGTAAATTATATACATAAAAAAAAGTAAAATAAAATAAATAAAAAATTAATAATTATAATAAACGATGTCCTCGACGAGAGAGTTTGGAGTTGAGAACTAAATAAATTATATATAGACATTGCTATGCTATTTTTAATTACACAAGTCCCTAGCCACGCCCTCTAACAAATTAATATTTCTTTTTTTTTGTTGTCCTAAATATCGTTAACTGGGGGCTACATTGATTTTAAATAAAATAAAAATTAATTAAAATGCATTATTTTGAAGTTTTTTATTTATTATGAGTACATTTTTTTATTCTGGGTGCTATTTTTTTCTTTTTTTAATAATTTATTATTTTTCTTTTTTTTTTTATACATATAATTTTTTTTATAATTATTTATTTCAGTTCTAAAGCACTTCCTGAAAAAGAAGGGATAGAGTTAAAATAAAACGCAAGTATTTTTTTTTCTTTTGAATGTGTATTGTATTGTTGCTCTTTTTCTTCATTTTTTTTTTGTTTTTTTGTTTTACTTTTATACTTTTGTCTTAAATTTTATTTTATAGGTTTTTGTTTTTTGTCTTTTCACGTCTCTTTCACACATCGTGTCATTGGGTAAATTTCATCGTAAATCGCCTCACTCATTTGCGTTTGCTAAATAGTAGATTTTTTTTCCTCTTTTGCAATGTATAGCTATGCTTTTAAATCTTTTTTTTTTTTGTTTTTTGTTAATAGTTATTTTTATACATTTACAAGAATAGTAATAATTAATTATAATTGCAAAATACTCAAGTTCTCTCGCACGTAAGCTGTTTTCATATTTTTTTTTTCTTTACTTTACTTTTCTCTTAAGGGGGAGAGGGGCCACTGATCGCTCGTTTACATTTTCTAGAATTTATGTTTCAATCTAATAGAAAAAAAAACAATAATAAGAACACCTATTTGGTTACGGCACCGTATAAACTAACAAAAAAAAAAAAAAAAAACTTTATTTTTCTTATTAAAAAAAAGGAAAATAAAACAAAACAGAGTTCATGATTTTTTTTTTTTCGTCTTCTTAAAGTCTAAGAAAAATTTCTATGATCTGTCCACATCGTCGTTCGGTCGCTCTTTCTGCAGCAATTATTAATATAATAGTCCTGATTTTCTATCCGGCCGCACAGTCATAAATTCAGAGTTAATATAATTAATTCAATAATAATAATAATAATAATAATAATAATAATTAATAAATAGGAGAGAGCCCGAAGACGAAATCAAGTTTTATTCATTTAATTTTTCTTTTTGTATCTCTAGCGCAGCGAACATGAATGAGATTCTTATAGTAACAAATTAAAGAGCGTTCTCATGTTTATCTCTTTTTTATCTTTTAGCCATTACAATAGTTGCAGTATTAATTGATGCCCTATCTATACAATAATTAATAGTAAATGTGTATTAACTCGCGAACGTTTTTTTTTTTCTTTTATGTTTTTATTATTATTTTTATTTTTAATTCATGGCATGATAGGACGACGGTTTTTTTTTTCTTTTTATCTTTCATCTTCAAGTTTATTAATTTGCTCTTAGAATATTTTACTACAATGTACGGGGTAGGGGGGTCTCATTGAGGCCAAAAAAATTATAATAATGATCTTTAAATCGTTTCGTCCATGCAAAAAAAAAAAAAAAAAAAAAAAAAAAAAAAAAAAAAAAAAAAAAAAAAAAAAAAAAAAAAAAAAAAAAAAAACAAAAAAAAAAAGAAAGAATATAAAATAAAACACTTCAAATATGACTGCCCTAAGGTGGGGGTGGGATAATATGTTACAATGATCAATATTAGAAGGGAAAAAAACAAGAAAACATATAAATATATATGTGTGTACAAAATAATAATAAATTCATAAAATCAAGAAAAAAGAATAAAATAAAGAAGAGGAAAAAAACGCAGGAAAATGTTTTCAATTCTTTTTGTTTTTTTTCCGTTTTTTTTCCGTTTTTTTTGTTTTTGTTTTTTTTTTTTTTAATTATGCACTGTAGCCGAGGAATGTTGAATGCTTCTTTCGAACTCTTCCAAACTGAGGGCCTGCCCCATATTAAGAGATGGTAATTTACCAGCCGAAGCTTGAGCGAGCAGTTCAGGTGAGAACCATCTGGCTAGCTGATTACTAGTCGGTGATAATCCACCATCCCGCTGATAATTAATAATACCGCCAGGTGTTTGTTGTGGTGGCGGTGCTGTTGTCACCTGTTGTTGTTGTTGGGGCGGTGCCACTGACTGTCCATTACCATTAGTATTAGCCCCAGCATTACCGCTATTCGATCCACCACTGGTAGCTGGTGCTCCTGTTACAACTGTATTACCACCAGCTACAGTGTTTGCAGCTTGTGACACCTGTTGCGGTGCAGTTTCATTAACTGTGAGACCAAGAATATATAATATATTATAAAATATATATATATATATGTTTATTTATGCATTATAAAATTCTATTAACAGGTAATTAACAGTTATAAACACCCACTTTGCTGATTCCCAGCATTCAAAGTCCCTGGAAGAGTATTCGCTCCGCCACCGACAGCTACAGCCTGTTGCTGTTGCTGCTGTTGCATTATGTGATGATGGTACTGCATCTGCTGATACTGCGCTCGCATTGCAGCCCTTTGCCGCTGTTGAAACAATTGTTGCAAATGTTGCTGTTGATGCTGTTGCTGCATCTGTGACAACAGAAGGTTTGGTTGTTGTTGTTGTTGTTGCTGTGGGTTATTACGGCCCGGCTGCGGTGCAGGCGGAGCCTGTTGTTGTTTCTGTTGCTGTTGTTGTTGTTGTTGTTGTTGCATCTGCTGAAAGTCGATTTTAGTACCATAGGAAATTTGGGGGGGCGGTAACATTGGTTGTGCAGCAACAGCTGCAGTTGCTGCTGCAGACGGTGCTGGACCACCCTTTAAAATTGGCCGGCCTGGAATTATTAATTAAAATAAAAACGGTATACGTGTGTAACACGTAGGTTTTTGTGTTTTTTTTTTTTTTTAAGTGACAGAAAAGATGTTAGATTTATGAATAATAGTAATAATTAATTAACTTACTTACCCAACGGTTTATTTAATGGCAGCTGATTTAAATTCATTTGATTCCATTTCATGGGATTATTTCTCATAGCCTGTTGCAGATTACCACCAGGTGATATCGGTTGTGCTATACCTCCAATGGTGGCTGCATTTTGTTGATTCTGTGACTGTACAGTACTACCCCCACCGAGGATCATACGGGGCTGAGATGAGGATTGACCCTGTGGGGGCTGAGTATGACTTAGATTTGGCATTAGCAGAGAATGCATAGCCTTGTTGGCAGCTTGTAAACTTTTTACATTTTCTATAGTAGCAACACTTGCTGTACTAGCAGCTAGAAAATTATCTTTTTCAGCGGTCATTTTTCTTAATACAGATGTCGGTGTAAAGGCAAGTGGAGTTGGAGAATTTATTTGGGAATTTTGTGGATGCTGTTGTTGTTGTTGTTGCTGTTTATTAGCAACAGAAGGTGGAGGAGAACCATGATTAAAATTTAATGGTGGTACTGTAACAGTACCATCATCATTAACTTGACCAGTATTTGTTTGATTAGGACATTGCTGATGTTGCTGTTGTTTTTGTATTTCCTGACGACGACGATAATTCTCCTGTTGTTCCTCTAATTTTTTCTTAATTAGAGCATTTTGCATGATTGTCTGAGTATGATACTGCAATTCTCTAGGGGAAGGAATTCTTTGTGGAAGTCCTGTAAAGAAATCATACCCAGGATGGTATTTTTCTTCTATTCTATTTTATTGTTCTTAATATTAAAACGCTTCAAACCGACAGTCAACAACATGCTCAATGCTCAATGGGGATTGAAAAGAAATTTATTTTTTTTTTTTTTTTAATAATAATGATGGAGAAGCAAAAAAAAATTTTTTTTCTTTAAATAGGCACCATATAGATTAATTAAATAAAAATAAATAAATGAATATTAGCACATGCATGGGGATTATAAGAGTACAACATTCACAACAGAGGGACCGACACCGAACTACCCACCGTTCGGCAGTGGCGAAAGTCGTATCTGTTTTTGGACATGTTGTTGAAATATCAGATGCTGTGGTGGGTGCTTATCATTTAGTTTTTGAGGAATTTGTGATCCATTGTTAGTTGGAGGACTGTGATTGAGGACACTTGGTGCAGGTAACACAGTGATACATGCACCAGGTGCTGTCGGTACGGGCAGACTATTTATTATTAAGCTACTAGTATTCCCATTGCCACCACCACCACCCCCACTACCAGCATAAAAGGAGGGATTATTTGAAATTGCACCTGTTGTTGAGCTTGACGCCTGTTGTGATTGTAGGCTCGTTTGCTGACCTGTTTGCTGTTGCTGAACCTGCTGTTGTCCAGCCGGGATAACTTGCTGGCCAGCTTGTTGTTGTTGTTGTGTTGACTGTTGGCCACCACCACCTGGAATCGGTGATAGAATTTGTTGTGCCCCCAAACTAGGCGATGTAACACGCGAATTTGAATGTAAATAATGTAGAACACTCGCAATTATATCCCTGTACCGATTAGAAGTATTTGGATGGCTTAACTGTTGTTGGAGACTACCTGTTGTTATTTCACCTCTCAGTAAACCTATAATATATTTTTTTTAAGACCAACCCTTCTGCCTAATAAACCTTTAACTAACCTTGGACAATGGCTTGAGCTTCAGGCCTTTTAAATATATCGTTTCTACTGACTTTACCACTAGCAATTTTTATAAGTAAATCATTCATTCTTTGTTGTTGTAAATTATTACGCTGGTGAATTTGTTGATGTAATTGATGTTGCTGTTGTTGGAATAGTCTTTTTAATTCATCTTGTTTTGCCCGATTTATCATTTGTTGTAAAACAATTTGTTGTTGCTGTTGCGCTTGAAGTGCAGCACTCATTGCTGTAACACTAGCAGCAGCAGCATTCCCCTTTACACCAGGAGCTATTTGTTCTAATAATTTTTTAAATGCTTCCAAATCTTGCTGTTGAGGACCATTATTTGTATTATTAACAGCATGTATTTGACCAATCTGTTGATGCATATTTCCACTTAATATTGGACCGAATGGATGTAAAGCAGCACTATTTACGTTCGGCTCATTTTTACGCATACGAGCCTCTAATTCTTCAACGCTTGGTATCATACCAGCTATATTTAAAAATTTAAACGATTTTAATTCAAGAAAATTTATATACCTATAGTATAAAGTACTAACGTTTCTGTTTTTCAAGTAGATATCCTAAATTCGTTGATCCAGGAACATTCTGGGAGACATTATTAATCATTCCCGAGTTAAATTTACCCTTCTGTAGGAACTCAAGCAAAGTATTTGTTTGGCTGTTAGCAGCCGGAGATATTGGTGCAAAATATTTTTCACTATCATTACCAACGTTAGGACCATTTGCTCGATTGTTTGGTGAATTACCATCTACACCTAAAGAAACTAAATATACAGAGAACCGTATTTTTGTTTGTTGTTTTTTTTTACCATTGAGAACATTGTTGAGATCCTCATGAACAGATGATCGACGACTATCATTAGCAGATTTTGAATTTTGGAATGATTCACCACCGCTCCTTTTAAACCATTGACTAAACCTTGAACTGCCTGTATCACGAGCTTTTGGATCACCCTATTTTATATGAAAATAGACCAAATAAGAGGAAAAATATCATCAATACGTATAGGATATCCTAAACGACCTATTTCACTTACAACAAGAATATTATTGAGCGGATCAACATTAAGGAACGCCTCAAAATTAAATTCAATATGCTTTTCTCGGTCCTCTGATGATTTTTTATCATCTCCTTTAGCTTTATCGTCATTCGTATTATTATTGGAATCATTGTGCATTTTTGTAGGGGTACTACGAGCCGGTGGTGATGATGTTCCTGTAGAACCGACAGTCTCAGCATCTTCTGCAACATCTTGTAATTGATTACAGCTCCCGCCTCCGCCGTTGCCACCGTCATTCGCATTGTTGCTAGCAATTTTGTTCCCAGAGCCACCACCTTGAGGGGCATTCTGCTGTTTCTGCTGCTGTTGACTCTGCTGACTGTGTTGTTGTTGTTGTTGCTGTTGTTGTTCGCGTATATTCTTCTGTTGCCCCTTATGACCACCCGAAGAGCCACTATATGGTGTCATTTCATCACTTTCATCGAATCCACGTAATTCAATTGTATCGTGCTGGGATGTAGGACCTCCACTAAACCATTCGGGCTCCTCAGATCTCGATTCACTGTACTGTCTTCGGCGATCATTATTTGAATTATTATTCCCTGTACCGCTACTGCCACTATTCCCACTATTTCCAGGATGTTGATTAGCCAAATCTGATATAAATCGCCGTACATAATTTGAATTATCCCGATTATCTCCTCTATCATAATCATTATTCCTATTATAGTTACGTCTATCATAACGTTCCCGATAATCATTTGGCCGGTCATTATTTCCACCTTGATTATTACCCGAATTCCGATGATCCCGATACGAGTTCATCATATTCGATCTATAATTATTATATTCGATTTCAGATCCTGGATCTTTATCCGGCCTATAATCCCAATTGACATCACGTGGAGGTAATCGACCACTTCCTATTCGCCTTTCTCGTACACCACTTCCACCGCCACCTCCTTCACGATCCGTATGTGATGATACGTTCGGCATTTGGCATCCCATATTTATAGATTTCCTCTGTGGTGATAGTGTAACAACAGAATCTTGATCCTTTCTAATCCTTTCCTTTGGATCATTTGTACCACCACCGCCACTATTTCCACCAGATGATGAATTATTATTTGAATTATTACATACGACATGAATAATACGACGTTTCATAAATGCTGGCATTAATGATGATGAAATATTCCGTTGATCAACAAGATTTTTTTGATTATTTGATGATGAACCACCTCCTCCTCCGCCTCCCCCACTACCGGTACCAGATAATCCCCCACCGGTACTAATTGTACGTCCATTACCACCTCCTCCTCCACTATTATTACCTGGACCCCCACCATTCTGATTCAAATAATTCGATTGATCACGTTTCCATAATCCGAGTGATAATAATTTTGGTAGATTAACGCATTCAGGAATTTTACGTGATAGTATATCATCGCGAAGTTGTAGGAGAGCCGTTTTTGTATATTGACGACGAGATAATGCTCCACGACTTAGAATAGCCGGATCAACAGCTTCCGGTGCCATTTTATAGATGTTCTCATCTGCAATCCAAAATTTTCGTTTCGTTTAGAATAAAATCACTATTATCTCTTATTTTTACTTTAACTTATATGAAATTTACATTCTAGTGGGAAATTACAGAATAAAAAAGAAAAAAACAAATTGATGGATTTTAATAGGATGGAAAATGTTAAAAAATATGATAGATGAAAAAAACATGATAGAAGAAACGAAAACTTTGAAAAACGTGTTAATAGTATAAAATGAAACGTTAGTAGGTTTTTTCTTTGCCTTTTTTTTTAGGATATTAGTAAAACCCTTCGACACAGCGTACTGGTGTAGTAAATTCAGTCAGATAATAATTTCTACTTAATATCAAGGGCAAATAAGAAAAAAAAAAAAAAAAATAGACGAATAAACAAACAACAAAATCAATTTCACTACAATTCATTTATTTTATCATTTAAAAACAGAAAAAAAAATCAACAAATAAGCACGAGAAAAGAATCTTCATATGATACCCATGTGTTCTTCGAAAGGAAGGTAAATACCGTTAACACAGTCCAGCCCATTAACGGTTTTCTAACTCAAATGGTAATTATTAATATTTTTAAATAAAAATAATTAATAATTATTTAATTATTTTACGATATTTCTCTTCTTATAATCTTCTTATAATTTATTAAAACACAATTTGAAAAAAATAATAATAATAAACCGTTATATAAAATAACAGTTTATCTTATTGAATTTTTAAATTTTTCTCTTTTAAATTGCACTATAATAAATTTATTAATATTACTCATTTTAAAAAAAAAATTCCCTTAAAAAAGAATTGTTTTTTTTTAATGAGTTCTCTCTAGTATATTAAAGGTGTAATATAAAATAATTGTTTTTGTAACAAAACACACATAGGACACAATATAATTTTTGATTTTTAAATACGCACTTTCTTTATCCAAAACACCGTTAACGATAAGATACTTTTTAAGACTTAATGGATCACTAGAAATTGGAAAAAAATACGAGATTTTAACCATTTCTAAAATTTCGATTAGGACAGTTCAATAGTTTCAATCCAACTGGTGTTTAGTGGATCTAGACTAAAGCCTAGGATCTGAGATGCCCAGATAATGAACCGTTAGTTTATTTTACAGCTAATCCCCTTTATCCTTATTAAAAAGGAGTATAATGGAAAATTTTCGTTTTTCTTTTTAAATTTACGAATTTTTACTTATTTCTTGTCGATTTTTCAACGTTCTAATTAATCATATGACTAAATTTTTTACTAAATTCTCTTTTGTAGGATTTCTTCTGGTGAACACATTTTCCCATCAGATAGAACAACTAAATAGAATTTTTTTTACGCCAGTCACATGTCGAGAGGAAAACTCTGTTTTTTTTTTAGCCCATGTTATTATTATTATACATATTAAATAAACCAAATAATAATATAACTAAATGGGAGGAATGGAATATGAAAAAATATAAAATTTGTTGGACTTACCACCAGACTTTCCAATACCTTGGATCCTTCGTCCCGATGACATTCCATTAGTCGATGAAACACTAGACGATGATGACGAAGGTATCAAAGGGTTTGAAGATGATGATGAAGGCGAATATAGAGACACTAAATTATTATTGTTTGAAACATTATTTCCATCCATACTTGAGGATGATGACACTACCACTTTAGACATTGATTGCTGCTGTTCTACGCTGCACAGAACACTTTCATCACCAGAACTATTTGTTTGGGGTAGCATAGTAAGTACGGACGCACTAGTTGGAAGTTTAACACAATCAGACATAGTCCGGTAAGTTTTATACTATTATTTATTTTTATCAAAAATTTCTGTAGGTTTGCTTGGTATTGAGGAAAAAGAAAAAAAAAGAAACAATAATAATAAATTCACAACTGATTTACTGTCTTCACTTTCCAAAGTTGTAACTGCATGCGCGCGAGTATACCGGAGGGTTTCTTACAATTACGAGGGGAGAAGGGTAATAGATCCCCCTTTATCTTTAAAAAAGAAAAAAAAAAAAAAACAAGATCTTTCTTTCTTTTTAATAGAGTTCTTCTCGGTTTGAATAAATGACACACACGATTATTAATTTTTATTATTTACACATGTTGTTTTTTCTTCTGGTTAAATTTCTGTACCAATAATTTTGTATAATTTGTTTCTTTTTAACAATTTCTGATCCTATCACGGTTTTAGGTGCTGTGCTAGCTAGTTCATTTATTTCTTTTGGTTCACAGTGTTTTAATTAGTTACTCCCTAGCGCTTAAATGTTAAATAATTCTTTTTTTTTATTTTTTAAGCCAATATCACAGATAATTTTTTTTTCCTTTTAATATACTTTTTTTTATATTTCTTTTTCTCTCACATTACTTCGTGTCATATTTCACAGTTTTCTTGCTTAGTATATTTATACATATATACTTTTTTGCTATTATTATTATTATTATTATTTCTTTTTTTACTGATTTAATTTTCTGTCCGTGTCGGGTGTTTTTGTTACAAGAAAAATTCACTCAAGAGGCTCTGTAATTTTTGTTGGTACACAATTCAGATTATTGGATATTAATAAAGTCTAATTAGCTTTTTTTCTTACCGGGATTTCTTTCTAATTAAAATTCTTGTGATAAAATAAGATAAAAATAAGGAAGAAAGAACCAAAAACGTGAAAAATAAGAAATACTGTGTCCGCACAATTTCACCAAACAAAATGTTTCACTTTAACACTTTTTTTTTCTTTTCCTTTTATTTCTCTATATAATTTTTTGTTTAAACAATCGAAATTTATTGTTTTATATACTTTTCTCTAAATCCAAATTGTATAAAACCGAACCGAAAAATAAACGCAAAAAATCGACGACGACGGACCACCGACGTTTCGCCTTTTCGGAATTGATGAAAATTTTGTGTTCGATTCTCGACTCTGCACAAAAGCCGCACACTACCACATTCATACACGCGCGCGTAAACCAGTTTACAAACGTCTGGTGAACGAGACACAACTACCACTACACAATGATGAAATTGACAAATGCTGGCAAGAATAAGAACTTTTGCTTTGTCCAACGTAGCATAAAGGGGCGGGGGTACCACGTTATAAATGACGTGCCCGTACCGGGCAGGGGGAAGTTTGAGTATCTGTTTTTGTATTTTTCACGATTCTATTTTTTTTTATTCCACTGAAAACAGTATCAGCCTTAAAACATGGCGACGACTTTTCTGATTTCCTTCCTTCACTACTTTTGATCTTATTGAATTCTGTTCATGGAGTGAATTGTACCTTTTAAGAAGTTTCCGAAACGGGGGAGGGGAACTGCGTCCAGGGTTGCAGGGGGATAAAACAAAACGACCGAATGTGTCACTGCACTCGATGCAAGTTTTACTTTTTTTTTTTTAATAAAAAAGAAAGTTTTGTACGGTTTGAGCGAATTATTATTATTTTTTCAATTTTATTCAATTGCTCCAGTCTCACTTGATATTACCGTTAATCAACTTCGGGACACAAAAATTGTTTCTTTTTTCTAATTTTGCCAACTTTACTTTTCTGCAACTCTCGATTGCGACGTTTACAACAATTTACACACACATTCGCGCATCGCATCCACGCATACACACCCGCGCAAACACTTCTCCGTGAACACTGCTGGGCACACGTAAATAATTTCTTCTTTTTTTTATCCTATTATTTTTCTATTTTATTCTCCTTTTTTTAAAGATATCGGTTTTCCAAAAAAGAACACGGTCCACGGGTTTATTTCATTAATTTTGTTCACAAAAATGATAAATAAAAATCCATGTAAACGTAATTCCACAGCATTCAAATTCATCCCCCAATAAGGAAAACTATTGAAATATTATTTTCCGACAAGAGTTCTCTGTCTTTTGTATTTTCTACAGGAATTAAGCAATTTTCTATGACCCCCTCCCCCTCTGGCTAAAAAATAGTGATATCGTAAAATATTTTTTTGCCTTAAAAACGGAAATAAATTTCACGAAAGCGCACACACAACTCAATCGTTCCAATTCACGAAATTAATTTTATTTCTTCTTTCGCTTTGCACTTATAGGACAGGAATTATATTTTTCTTAAAACACTTTAAATGCCCGGACGTCTGCGAGTATTTCAAATTTGTTTCCTTGTTTTTTTTCTATTTTTTATTCCTTTTTGTTATTCTTATTTATAATTCAATTACGCCACGCCCGATTTTGTAATTATTGTTGATTATATTCCTTTAGATTGTATTTTTGTAATATCGCGTTATTAAAAACTAAAAATTAGCCGTGTGCCCAATTGTCCTAATGAGAGAAATGTCGGCCATTTGTAAATTCACTTTACCGAAAAATCCGAAACTTCGTGCAGTTCGATCTGCGTTGAATAAAAACTAAACCATTGACGTAATAAAAACAGGATAGGCATAAGGATAAAATAAAGGGAGAAAAAGAAATAAAAAATAACAAATTCTGAAACAAACGGACATGAAACAGCGAACTTAAGAAGAACAATTGTTATTTATATCTTTTAGTTTTGTTTTTTCAATTACTTACTAAGAAATTTTACATTCCGGAAAAGTCAAACTTATTACAAAATAAAATGTGTTTCATTTTAGTAATAATATTGTAGAATCTAATTAAAAGTAACACAGTGTTTTAATTCAACCCGTTCCCAAAAATTACTCTATTAATTCAAAATTTTGAAAAAGTATGAATAAAATGATTCATTAGTGTATTTAAAATATTCTTTTCGAAATTATCGTACTAATCTAAAAAAATATTATTAAAAAAAATTTATGGAGTAGAAAATTATAAAACTCTTAAAAAATGAACACTAGACCACTTGACCGCTTGACCGTTTAACCATTTGTTTACTCATTGGTTTATAGTTTAAAATATAAACTAAATTATGGCTACAGCCTGTCTTTCATGTTACCCTAATCAATTGACCGCTTAGTCGCCTCTAGATCAGTGGCCACATGTCCAAATCCTGCAGTTATTAAAAAACATTGATCCAGTTTAATTAAATAATTTATCAGCAAATTCACAACGCCATATTTGTAATAAAAATACGTAAATACGTACAGTGGACAATATTTTACGGGCGAAATCATCAAATATTTTGTAGCGTTTCTTTTTTTTAATTTGTTCATGTAACTCCACAATTGGCTCGTATTGTGCAATACCACACCACCTCAGGCCATGATTTTAGTTCGCGTCGGTGCCCCAAGAGCGCTGCAGTTGTTGACCTGAGCCAGCATGAGATGCAACGTGGTTTTTAATCCAAGTGCAGTTTTTGTCGCGCAAAGTGTGTGTAGTAGTGCAAAAATTGAAAATAAATGAAATTTTACTAGAGCATGAAGACTGCAAATAGAGCGAAATTTAACAACGTCTTCAGGGAGAGGAAAATTCACCGGAGAGGTATAAAACGGGAGCTAACATGCGTCTAACGGAAGACTGTATATTTCCTGTGTTGTGCAATTCAAACTAAATGTACTTAACCGTTTTTTCTAGTTAAGCAATTTAGTTAAGGCTTCATGTACAGCTTAGTCTTAAGAAAAGTTGTAATTAGTGTTAAGGTTAGTTGTAAGTGTGTTTTTAGGCAAAATTCCATCTGGAAGATAATCTACTATTGTTCATCATATACGAACATCCATCTAGAGAACAATTCACTCATCCTGGACTTGAGAGGTAGAAGGAGTGACGAATTAAAAAAACAGAAATTGTGAAGGTCTGCCATCACGAAGTCTGAAGGAAACGTAACAAACAAAAACCCAAAGGAAAGAAGAAATCCGAAAAACACAAAAAACAACAACAACAACAAAAAGAAAATAACAGCAAAGAAGCAACAACAACAACAAAAACAAGAGCAACGACACAAACAACATCTAGAAGTAATCGACCGAGATCGGAACAACGTCCCAATCGCAGCATCTCTAGCGGCAACCAACACTCTAGTATTAGTTAGTTAAGATGTAGCTATAAGCAACTCCTTAGATCTACCACCCCGCGATCTATCCTGAATCAGGTGCATAACTAGAAAAGTATTTCCAGGTACCATTCCGCGGTTTGTTCTCATTTCTTAACGTACGCCAGGTTTTTCGTTATTTAATTTCCGCATAGGCTTCTACTTCCCCATTGTCCTTATACGAAATTTTAAATTTCTCCAGTTCATCTAAATCCACGACTCCCTCGCTAGGATTTCGGCAGGGCTTTTTCAATTTTTGGTATTACCGGCAATTAATTCTACGATACCCTCTATTTTACTTAAAACAACTACTTCATTTTTACTAAGCCCATACGCCTGAAATGATTCAGTACTATTGCCTGCATCGTTTAGAGTACATACTTTATTTTTTCCTAGACCAGAAAAAATTATATCGCCCCAGGAACTTAATTTTCGGACTTAGAGCACGGTTTCTGCTGGCACTCTATTGGCTTTTTGGCCGTCATTTCGCTCCTAGGGGTTTCCTGCCAAGTCTATAGGCCTGAAATGGTTCACTACTATTGCCTGCATTGGTTAGAGTACCTACTTTATTTTTGCCTAGACCAGAAAAAAATATATCGCCCCACGAACTTCATTTCCGGACTTAGAGCACGGTTTCTATTGGCACTTTATTGGCCTTTTGGGTCATTTTGCTCGTAGGGGTTTCCTGTTGAGTCTATAGGCCTGAAATGGTTCAGTGCTATCGCCTGCATTGTTAGAGTACCTACTTTATTTTTTCCTAGACCAGAAAAAATTATATCGCCCAGGAACTCAATTTTTGGACTTAGAGCACGGTTTCTGCTGGCACTCTATTGGCTTTTTGGCCGTCATTTCG
>MNCL01000332.1:0-65100 GCA_001932985.1 Proctacanthus coquilletti
ACTATCTACGTGCAATGTGTGCATTGTTTGACGCCACCACAGTAATCTTGGAACAAAAACAGTTTTGTCTTGTTTAAAAGTGACAATAAATTAAGGAGTTAGCCTATTGTAATGAAATTATAATAATGAAAAATTCAGGAATTAATTATGAAAAAATTATGACCACAATTTAATATACTTTGACTACATAATTAGTGAACGTTTTAATAAGTACTTGGCGAAATTATCACTAGTATATATATAGATTCACAGATAATAATAATAATAGAAATTATATTATTAAACGAACAAGAATTTACTTAAATGGATCAACTCCAGGTAGGTAATGCGATAATTTTAGATAAACTTAGTATAACAATTATAATAATAATTAATCCGAAAATATTGTAATCTATGTCCACGCCCACCACGTTCTCTGTCTAGCCAGAGAATGATTTCCACCCGAGATCACTCTTATCGGTAAGTACATGTTATAATATATTCTGGAGGTCATAAAGGTTAATAGGTATTATTTCTTTCTCGTATCCTACACATATACATATTTGAACAAGACACGTAACGCCACTTTGAAGGAAAATAAAGCGCGAGTAGTTCTACATGGTGTCACGGAACTTGGCATAAACCAAAAGTTGTAGTAAGTAGTTGTTCAAAATGGCATTTTTAATTTTCTCACAGCATTTGAATTATTGTTATTAATTATTGTTAATTAGTTAGTCAGTTATTGCGTTATTGTTATTGTTATTAACAAAAACTATTACCAATATCACATCATATCACGTCACAGAACGTCATAAGTACTATTTTTATGAATATGTGCTTTGCGAATTTCAAGTGGATTCCTTACTTGGAGCCAAAGGAACCTTGTACACCAATTTGAAAAACAGAGTTTTGAATAGAATATCGTTCAAAATTCCTTTATCACTAGCTATATGTGTTGAAAATTTCAGTGAGAACTTTGGTCAATCGATTCTGGATATTTAAATTAATTTTTAAAATGAGAAAATGTTTTCTTTTTCAAAATATTTCAATCTACTAACCCTTAATACAATTACAGGTCATATTAGGTGGCCTATGCACGGTTTAACAAGTTATACAACTTTCTTGGACTGGAATAAAATTTGTGTCGTTTATAAGTCAGTTGATAACTAGATTTTGAACTAACTAAAATCGAAAAATTTTAATTTAGAGGAAAGATTTTACAGTTTATAACGAAGTAGGATAAACTTCAATACGAACTTAACTGTTTGTCAGTGAAATAAGTGGATATTGTTTTCTTATTTATCTATTTTAATTCAATATTTTTTAATTATACAAACTAAAAGAACATAAACAATAATTGTACAAAACTTAATGAATGCTGTTATCTGCATACTGTCAAGCTTCCGCGGAAAATCAAGTTCAGCAAATCAAGTTCAAGCCTTGTTCCCTCTAAGGCAGCGCCGCTTCTTGTTCTTCCCAAGTCAATGCTGCCTCTGGTCGTTCGCTGTGCCGGTCCGGCTCACTTGGCAAAGCGCGGCCCTTAAGCCTGCACCGTGGCGGGCAGAGCTATCGGCAAGCAAATTCTTTGCCGATGGTACTGTCTACCGAGGTATGAATTCGTGGACGCGACATGTAGGCTAGCGGGCTGGTCGAGTGGCGTGATGTTCAAACGGATCAGTCGGATGTCATGACCAAGGAAGCGCACCGGCCGGCGAGATTTGGTGCGTGAGAATCGAGATTTGGCAGTGAGTCGGGAAATCGAGTAGAAATGATCGCCTACATCATGAAGAAGTAGATTATTGAATTGAAAAAAGAAACTGGCAATCAGAGTCTTGAAAAGTTAAATATGATCAAAAAATTCTTAGTTAAAGTAAAATAATAAAATCGAAGGAAATAAGACCGGCTGTGATTGTAGACTGATCGTGTCGACACGGGCTATCACAGAAGTCGTTAACATAATTTATTACCCTCTGACATGGTTTCTATCCACTGCATACGTTCAGCATCGAACAATCGCCGCGCATATATTGTGAACGTGGTTCCTGTACGCTATTACGCTTAATAATATGGTGATTGATGAGTGTAATTCGTTTCTGTGTTAATTTTTTTCCGTCTTTAATTAAAAAGAAAGAACTGTTAATATCGAAGGGGCCGAGAAAAATATTATTATTATTGTTATTATTATTATTATTATTATTATTATTATTATTATTATTATTATTATTATTATTATTATTATATTTTTAAATATATAATCCTTTCATTGAAAGAAGACCAAATTACAAAATATAAGTTATAAACACTTCCGGGTTTTTTTTTTAAAAAAAAAAGAAAGAAATAAGTTAGACGAATTTATTCCACCATTCTCAAGCAAGTTCCTCTAAAGACTAAATACAAAATTTTTCTTAAGCTTAATTGTCGCCTCCGTGCGTTCGTCGATGCAAAACGTGCCGCAGGCGCGTGACCCTCCGTGGGAAGCAACTTTCCAGGTCGATTAGGTCGTCTGGAGTTTTGGGTTACCGCAGGCGATTGTAGGACCGATAATTGCAACGCGCTGTCAACGCGCCAATTTGATGGGTTTGGGCATATGTTTAATTTTGAATTCTACACGTCTAGCGGTCGCTAACTTATATGAGAAAACAAATGTTTATGGTATCTAAGATTTATCAAGTTCAGCAAAGAAAACTAAAGATTAGTAAATCAAGTTCTAAGTATAATACATTTGCAAACATAATTGAAAATGTACATCAGCCTTCTCTTATTTGATATGTTCAGCAGCTCATAAATGGAATACGCAGTTTGTAGAAGTTGACCCAGATAGAAGTTACGAAGAGAAATGTGTGGGACTTAAGATTCCTTCGGAGGTCGACGTACGACTGAGCGAGTATGACTGTCGTTTGGATAAAGAAGCATGAGTAGATCTCTGTATCCGTCAATATTTGAACCTAGTCAGTCCTGTGTCTCTGAAGAAGGTCTCGAAATACCAAAGATGAAGCAGAAAAAGGACAGGACTTAGGTATTCGCCTTGCAAGACCGCTGTAACCTCGAACTCTTGGGAGTAGTTATTTTCAGATTTTACTTGGACAGATGTTTGATCATAAATGCATTTGACTGTAAGTATGAACTTGCTATTAATGTTTAACTGGTGAATCTTTTCCCAGTGTCTGTGGTAAGAGATAGAATCAAATGTCCGCTTACAAATCACGAAGATACCAAAAACTTCTTTGCCTTCATTATGCCTAGTTTGAAGGTGTATATAACAATTAAAGGTAAAGATAGTGTAAACGCAGCCCCCGCTCTTACGAAAATCCACATGTGACTTTTTTTGTGGCCCAGTAGATTAGCCTCTTTCTTAGAACTCCCGTAAAGATTTTGGTGACATTGTTGGTGACGGCTGTGCCACGTTAGTTGCGTGGGTTTATTTTACCGCCTTTTTTGAAGATCGTACTGGTAAGAGCTTTAGCCTATTCCTTAAGCATTTTTTCTTTAGCAGGGCAGCTATTATAGACGGGTTTCGGTTCCGAAACTAGCTGGGTCGCTTAGGTTAGCGAACGCATTTTTATTTCCGCGGATGAACGAATTTTCCTCTTATTGCATAAATGTTTTTAGGTTCCACTACAATAGCTTTCTGCTCAGCTGAGTAGTGATGATTTTTAAATACACGAACTGCTTTTCGGAAGTCGCTAATGTGTAAGCTGTATCAAGCTTGCTTGGCAGGAATTGTTGCGACTTTTGAGTAGAAATGCTTCCAAGACAGTTAGTTCAATCTATCAATAGGCAGCAAAATGTTCTTACTCATAGTTTGAAAGTAGGAGCTCGCATTTGCAATTTCAGGATCTGAGAGGATTTTAAAGCGTGAAAATTCATTCAGAAAAAGTTCCTTTTAATCTTCACGCCATGCTATTCTAGTGATGGTAGAAGAGCTTGAGCTATGTGTCTGTCGTCCATGGTGATCCGAGAGCGTTGGTTCCGAAACTATTTTTTAGTCACTCAGGGAGGGTCTGTTCATGAGAATGAAGTTGTTTTCAGACATGAAATCCGAGAGAGAAAGTCCTCTCTGGCAGGTAATATCATCCGTTGTTAGAATGTGTGCGTTAAGAGATGCACCATCAAAAATCTCAGGAGCTAAATGTCACCCTCGCCCACCTTCGTTATCCTAGTAAATACCCACCCACAGATGGCTGAGTGTCGTTTGAGGTGGCTTGGTTGCCAAGATGAGTTCGCCATTAAGTCTTTCGAGAATAAACTCTCTAACAACGTTAACCTGGAGATCAGACATTTAAAACGGTATAAATATGCTGCTATCATTGAGAGAAGTTCTCTAACATAATTGATTTTTTGATCAAGAAGATGTTTAGTTTGATCCTGATCCGCTTACCAAATACATTAATATCTTCCAGTGCACTATCAACATTGAAACTATTTTTGAGGAATTCAGTCACTACAGAGTTTGGGCTGTTGGTGTTCAATAGAAACATATAATATAATAATTTTTCCTTCCTCCCTTCTTTTTCAAGGTAGTCAATTTTTCGGAGAGGCGTTCTAGGCTAGGTTTTAACTCTGGGCTTTTATGGCTAGACTGAATATTGTTTTAATGATTTTCAAGAAGAAATAGTCTTCTATCAAAGTCAGCCGACTATGCATTTTTCTAATCGGTCTACAATTTGTTTATCTTTACTCTCTTGGTCCGTTCTTAGAGCCTTGGTTCCAATTAGTATCACACCCTTTTCGATATCACTGGGATGTATATTTGTACATGGAGGAAATCTTATTTATTTGATTGCAGGGAGATGTTGTTATATTTAGCTACTTTTTTTTTGGTAGTTGCAGGTATATCCTCATTCTCTCTCTTCCTTTTAAATTCCTAGAAGTCTCGGATTGACAAATAAAAGTTGCTCTTGAGACGAAGGTGGCGATCAATATTTTTTGGTCTGTCTCTCGACTCTTCGGTATTTAAAGTTCTCGGAATTGGCTTGGAAGAGGAAGAATAAGAAGAGATGTTGTCCCGGTTTCCTTTATCTAATGCACAGCTATCTATTTTTGCTGGATCATGGGCGTTTTCTCTGATCGGTATCAGCGTGAAATATATTACAAATTTCTCTCTAGTTATATAGTGAATGCCAGACGAAGTTAACCTCAGGTGGGTTAATCATATCCCAGGCCCAGAAGAGGGTCAATTCTTCAGATTTAATCCCTTGTTTATGTTCAGAAATTGTTTAACAGTAACCATACCGGCACTTCACATATGCCTATGCTTACCATAACCAGTCATTTGATTTGAACAGTTAGGCGTTTTGTTAAAAAAAAATTATCAAAACAAATCAAAATTTAAAAATAGAAAACGTGAGACAAATAAAAGAAATTACAATGAGTATTTTAAAAAATTTGAAGCCGGTTATTTAACTGGTCCTGGCACGGTTAGTGTTAATTATGAGCTAGTACTATAGATCTGTATATTTGTTTGGACTCAAAAATTCAATTTCCTTTTAAGTTCATAGTACATTAGACAGTAGGATGTACATATAATTAGTTTAACCGAGATTAGCACAGGCAATTAATTGCCTTACTGTATGCGATATTCATGCCAGACCTTAGGGCCTACTAGTAAAGCGCAATGAAAGAGCACAAAAAGTGCTCCTAAGATTTTTACTTGAATACTGTTTGTGTTGATGAGCACCATGAATGAACGCGTGTCGCCACCCGTTGTGGCTTCATAAACAAAAAATAAAATTTGTCGCAAATTAGGTATTAGTTTTGTCCAGCTTATACCCACTGTTTTATGCGCATGCAAACAGTAATATTAGACAACACAAAAAACCGTGACAGTGACAGTGAATATTACAAACGATCAGATTATTCGAGGCACAAGCTGACACCACTTATAAAATATAAAATAAACCTCTTTATTAGCAAGCGAAATGTGGAGCAGTGAAAAGAGTCACCTCATTAGTCATCACCTTACTAGGTCTCGAAAAAATAAAAATACTAAACAACAATAGAACAAAAGAAAATATGTAAAACAAAGAGTAAATGTAATGAAATTCATAAAAAAAAGCTTTTAGAGGGTGTGCAGTGGATGTGTAGCGTAATAATTAAAAAAAACAAGCCAATTTCCCGTGTAGTACAGAAGAGGATGAAACCGAGTGTATAAGAGTGTGATTTTATAGAGGATGGGTAGTTGATTGGGTTTTCTCTGAAATGAGAAAAACAAAAATGTGGCAGCAGCAGCAACAGTGGCCATGGCAGTTGCGAGGCCTCCAGCGAAATATAGAAAAGTAGTATTCGCGATTCCTATAACCAGGCATATCCCTAATATTCCCTTCTACGGAGAAAGATCTTTTCATTGAGCAACCTCAGGGTAGCGATAGACTCTATGGGAAGTAAAGCCCGGAAGCCGAGATAGACGAGGGCTATGAGACGGAAAAATAAACTGCCGAATTCAACTCCTAAGGAGTCGGAAAACCAGCTTTGGTCAAAACAGTGGCCGGAAAATAAAAGTACATCCTCCTTAGTGCTGGAAACTATAAGTATGCTTAAACGAAAACTGTTACACGAAAGAACATCTTCTAATAAAAGGTAGGCTAGTAAGCAGGTGAGGCTGCAGAGGGGACCAACGGAACAAGGCAGCACAACTCAGGTCGATTATGATAGCAGCCTAAAAGTTGTCGTTGGTTTGAACAAAGTCAGCGAGTTTCTGACATTTCTTATATAAGCCAACATTATGAAAAGGCTGATCCCGAAAAAGACCTTCAGCCTGTGCTGGAGTGAGTTTGCGCTGAGTTTCTAGGCTTTCGGGATCTTGGATAGAACGGCGGACTATAGGCGTTATTTCTCCATCACCTCTAAGAAAAGGTAGTCTAGGCGATCGCTGAAGGAATGTGTCGAATGCATGAATGCTCCATAGAAGGGAACGAGGATGACAATGATCAAGACAAGATCCCCCTGTATACAAAGGTAAAAATAACTTCGTCTGAGAAGCTAAAATGTAGACACTACAAAACAGATCTCTGTGCGTCGACACATGGAGTTTATACCACAAGACCGAGAATGATCCCAGTGAGATCAGACAAAGATTCCTAAGAGGTGCTAGCCTTGATCGCCAAAATCAAAGATGGTGAATCATGGAAAGCAAATACAGAAAGGACAAAAAGCTAAAGAGTGGGGGTAAATGTCCCAATGTTGACGCCATGTCCAAGGTAGTAAAGAAAACACGGTGACTCCATCAGATATTGGAATAATCGTGAACTAACATGCCTTTTGTCTCATTCAACATCTTGCAGATCAGCTTGCAACATAGCACCCACTTCAGAATACCTGGTATGGGACAAATAAAAATATCCCTAATATAAGAAACTTGAGTACACAAAAGCCCGATTAAATGTAAAGTTCTGAATACTAAAAATGCAAAAAGGTAGATAGCGTGCATTTACGCATATAGCTCGATTAAGCGAAACTCCCACATGAATACAGTAACGGGAATCAGGTTGCCATTCTGACTTCTTTACAACTAAACGATGTGACGTGAGCTGAGGCAGATTCTTAAGTACAGCGCAGTGAAAGAACTTTCAATTGTTCAATTGTTACGATTCCAGCTCCTGCTGGGGAAAAAAGATCAAGCTAAATATATTTTATCATGAACAGGGAGCTACAGGTAGGGGCAAAAAGCATTAGATAGATTTTAAAACAAGAGAAATATTTATTTAAACAATAGATCTTAATAATGTTTACTATATTGATCTTTAGCATAGTAAATTTTACTACATCGTCGA
This sequence comes from Proctacanthus coquilletti, assembly GCA_001932985.1. Lineage (NCBI taxonomy): Eukaryota > Metazoa > Arthropoda > Insecta > Diptera > Asilidae > Proctacanthus > Proctacanthus coquilletti. The sequence goes on from MNCL01000332.1 coordinate 7,749, forward strand.
GACCAGGAACGTGAGGTATTTCTTTTATTACTGTCTGACGGTTCATTTTAGGCTTGCCATTATTGTTACCTTTTTTTTCTTTATTCGGGGTTTAAGAAAACTTCAGACAAAGTAATCGCAGGTGCAGTATCTGGCTTTGAAAGTATCCATTGAATAGACTTAAAGTAGCGGATACCATTGCGTTTTAGTAATAGAAGCGTTGATTTTGCAGAACAGAGCAGAACAGGAGTTTGGCATCAATTTTTGCACCGAGATTGCTTCTTTTATATTTTGTATTAGATAAATAAAATCAAGCCCCATCACTCGTAATCACTTCTTTCCACCGATCACCTCGTAATATCATATACAACTGCTAGGATCATCTATAACACTTTTCATTAATGGATACGGATATGAAATGTACCTACGGTTTCTTCACTGGTTTTAGCTCGCTTTTCTTTTTTACGTAGCGAATTACGTCTCTATTATCATGGCAACCATCTAAGGCATTTAAAGTCGGAGGATTTTCTTTTTGGAGTCGGTCGTCCACGAATTTCTTTCCATCTTCTTTTTCTAATCTATAGGTTCTTCCTTTTTTTTCAATTTAACTATAAAAATCTTTAAATTCATCCTTTCACAATATCACTAACTGGTGGAGTCATTGTTACGTTCCAGAACCTCTTAAACGTATAATCTGGAAACACAACAAGGTTAACGCAATTTATAACACACACACAGTAAGGCCGTTGTTATCAAACTGATGAATGTCAAAGTCAATCGGGCGTTTTTTCCCCTAACTGTATCTACGCTGTACAAGGGTCATGAACCGGTCCCCCTGTAGGGGACGTGAGACGACAGATGTCACGCTGCGTTCTTTCCATCTGATGGAGTGTACTGTAAACTAAGAGGTAATAAATGACGTACCCATACTAACTTCCGACTATAAAAGGGTATCAATTTCGCTTAGGTTTTAGGTGTATACAGAGCAAGGCTACAGAAACCCAAGGAAAATTAACTAGACACGAATCGGGGAAGTACTGGTCTCTGTCCCGGCGGAATGTAACTTTGACACCAATGCTGTAGAGGATGTGGACATCATGATGGATGTACTTGTGACAATATCCATTTCCAAGCGGTTAGCTCTTCTATGCTGAATCATGGCTTTGACTCAACCGTTGCTAGATGGATTAAAACCATGTTAGAAAAACGTGTTGTATGCATCAATATCGGAAACTATGAGGCCAATAAACTAGTCGCAAAGTGATGCCCGAAATGAAGCAGACAGACTTCATTTCATTCGTTGCAATCAACGATAATTGCGCGCTGTAGTTGTACCAAACTTTAACAAGACAATATAGACATGTAACGAAAATTCTGTCGTCCTAATTTGTGCATTACATTCACAGATAATCCGAATTAGGACAAAATTAAATCTAGCCAATTTCCAAACCGAATTTTTTACTTTAAACTGAGAGAGTTCTTAAATAATATGATTAAGAAAAAAAATTTTCGGCATTGTTGTTTTTAGGTATAAGTTAATAAACGGTACTTTCTATTTAAAAAAACACAAGATTGTACGTGCTTTTAAGCAGTTGAAGCTTCTCGTTTATTGAAATCCAAACAAATACTGACTTACAGATCTAGGTACATTAATTAGTTATGAACAGATTTAGAGTTCTTGGAAATGTGAACCATTTGGATGATTCTTACACATTTGGATTCAGCTGGGCGTCGTCAGATTTCGGAACAATGTTTTAACTTGTAAGACATGATATTGTCCTATCCTATGTGATAATATTTTGTTTGAGATAAAATCACGTACTTGCTGTTGTTGACACTTCCACTTTTCTTCTTGCTGAGTTAAAAAAATGGTGTAACATAAAAATTCCGCCTACCAAGTTTTGGCTATTTTATTGTTATCGTTGGTGATTTCTTTGGAGCGTCTGTATTTTCACGGATGGCTGTTACCAGGTTATTTGTTTTTAAGGATATTTCTTCCAAATTTTCTTTAGTTGTGTTTCTTTTGTTTTTGTTTTTTTGGATAAATTTTGGCTTTATTTCTGGATTTTAATCTAGATATGAATATAATAATTAAAATGACTGCATTTCTAGAGATTCTTTGTCTAGAGCCTCCACTGTGATTTTTATTTCTAATTTTGATAACATGATTAAGTTTATAGCTCCTGATTTGACATATCTTACATTTACTAATTGTTCTTTGTCATTTTATTTTGTACTGATTATTTGAAGCAAACTGATTACTAATTTTACCGTCTATTTTATTGCCCGTAAAATTTTGTTATCACTTTGGTGGTATTTATTCTTTTATTGTGCGCTTAACTAACTATCTTTTGTTTGTTATTGTTTGGTAGCAAGTTATAAACAACTATATAACAACTATTATAAACTATTTTTATCCCCGATTACTTGAAAATCTCAACCTCATGATTGAGATTTACGGCCATTCATTTTCAAGCTGTAGCAACAAAATCGAGTGATCTTGACCTTGATCTCCTGTTTATGTGAGGTGTTCAGTTATTCAATAGGTCCTGAGTTTGTGATAATTCCATAGTGATGGTAAGGGAACAAGGGATGCATTTTGACAGCGTTTTCGTTAATTAACGAATCCAATTCAGTTGTTTATCAGTTTAAAGTTGTCGTCTTGTATTTTTGCCTTGCTGATGCTTATGGTAGTTGCCTGTGAATTCGAGTAGCTCGAAATTTGGGTCTAACTTTTAGTTGCGCAAGCCACATACCTGCAAGAGAAGGATTATTTACTTTCTAATATTTTTTTGGATTTGGCTTTTGTGAATAGTTTATTCTCTGGTGTGGATAACATCATATAATATGATATTTATGAATTTGTCCAGTAAATCTTCGAATGTTAGTTTGATTTTGTCTGATTTTAAACATTTCATAATATCCTAAAGAGCGGAGTGAAAGAGGTTCTTAGTCTACTTACTTCGCTTTTAAAGGGGGTGCTTTAAATTTTTATCTGCAATTCATCTTTCAGCATAGAAGTAATTGAAGCCGAACTAAGCGTTTTTTTTGTCAATTGCGATTACTTCAGGTACACTAAAGAAAAAGGAAATAATATATCTCTTTGAGGTCGCTATATGTAATAAATTAGGAATCGCAGTCACAGTAAAGAATTGGTTGTATGGATGTCTTTCATATGTATTTTCCTTGCACATTGTAGAGATTTTTGCAAGCGAGTTGGTTTTCTTGTTAATTTTTTGGAAAATAGTATTTTTTGATAATTCGTTATATGTTTTCCTGTGGTTTGCGGTGGGCTCTGTGGTGTGTTATAAGGATTATTTCAACTTGTTCAATTTCATTTTTAATATCTGCGACAAATTTCCGGGTAGACCCGGTAGAACCCGAATAGTGCGGGGTAAATTTCCTGTAGCTTTCTCATTACTGATTCCTCCGTCATAAGACCATTTATAGTGAACGGATTCAAGTATCGTTTGATTTTGATAGATTATCGGCTACTACGTTTCTTTTTCCTAATTTGTACTTTAATTGATAGTTGTATTCTTCAAGTATGGCGTTCCCTACTGCTGATATTTTCATTGCTTAGTACATAGGTAAGAGTGTGGTGGTCCGTAAATATATTATTTCTTGAATCAGTAAAAATAGCTTCCTAGTGAAATCAATCCTTAAATAATTGAAAGCATTTCCTTTTCGTTAGTTACGAAATGCTATTTTGTCTTGTCCAATATTCTACGTAATTGGCCTGTTCTGCGATAAGACTGCACCTACGGTACATATATTATTTGTTAATTCAAAATCTGCTTTAAAATTAGGATTTGAGAGTACTTCTTGGGAAATTAGAGAAGTTTTTATGGCGTTAAATGATTTGATTATGTTTTTGAACAATATTTGGATATCCACTTAAAAGGGATGTCAGTGATTTTGCTAAATTAGCATAGCCTTGGATAAAGCAGCGGTACTACTCCAACGTACCGAGGAATAATAGAGATTCTTTTAATGCTATTGCTTGAATTTTGTTCGAATTTGTTTTATTTCATCTCTTGATATGATGAAGTCTAAGAATTCAACTTTAGTTTTCATAAGTGTACATTTTCAAATTTTATTTTAATATTAGCTTTTTCTAAGGTTTGAAAAACTATTTGAAGATTTGTAAAAAGTCCGTTTCCAATATCGTTATATCACCTATATAAACATAACATTTTCACGGAAAAGGCTTTAACTGCTCACGAAAAATACTGTCTTTTCGATGTCCAACTCCCCCAGTGGGATCTGGTGGAAACCACTCTTGAGGTCGACTATTGAAAACCATTTACTATTTCCTAGATTTGCCAGAAAGTCATTAATCTTAGAGATAGAATATTTGTCGGCTATGGTAACCGTGTTAAGTTTACGGTAGTCTACGATCGTTCTGTACTTTTCTCTACAGAGGCGTCCATTTTTTTTGAGTTATTCGTAGGAGCGAATTTTATTTTGATGGCTCCATTTCTCAACAACTGGTCAATCTTATAGGTTAATTATTCGTCTGGGTCGGACAATAAGCGAGGAAAGTTCCTACTATTATTTCAGTTTTATATTTGTTCTGCATTCAAATGGGAAGTTTTAATGTTTATTACCGATTCCGGTTGACTGCCATGTAACCTTCCATCTGTATGAATAATGACTCCTATCTCTTTAAGGTAGTCATTGCCAATTATACTGCTAAAAGAAGTAACGTCTAATAAAATGAAAAAATTTGCCAGCTTTTGGTCTAAATAAATCGATTAAAGCGTTGTGTATAATTTTAGTTTTTCCTTCGATGGAGTTATCGTAGAAAGTATTTCTGTCCTCATTCCAAAATGAGTTTTTTTAAATAACTATATTGAATACAATTCTTGTTTGATCCCGTGTCTATTATGTAAGTGATATAGTGTTCTCAACAGGTATAAATCCAAAGGTCTTAGAACAAGGTAAGAGTAGAGATGAGAATGTAGATGAAAGAAAGCAAAAAGAGTCGAATGAAATTATATTGCGGAAATCTGAAGGAAATTTAGGCCCATAATAAGATTTGATTGGAAGGATTTTGAAAATAAGCAATATAACAAGAAATAAATAAATAAAGAACTAGTTTACTGGTGCTTGTGAAGTTCAATTAGTTAAGGGAGTAGAATTATACATACTGTATGTAACCGCTGTCACCGCTATAACAATACTTTGGATGAGTGCACTGTTAGCTAGCTAGACATAAGATAAAAATGGTGCGCCGTGTATTTGGATTATAGAGAGTCATTAAAGGATTTAATTAAGAAAGACTGTGTCTTTAAAATATTGAATGGACGAATTGGTACCATTGTGTCTTCATCCTGAGCAATTCAATGCTTTTACACTAGCTCGTTTCCTGGTTGGCTCATCATTTACTGCACTACCAGAATCTCAACTCACGGATGTTCTAAATTCTAGGCTCAGAAACTGGCAGCTCATTCAGCAGAAGCTCCAACATTTTTGGCAACGTTGGTCATTTGAATGTCCCCAACTATATCAAAGTGGCATCACACAGCTCACAATATTGCTCCGGGCTCAATGGTCCTCTTGACAGACGAACAATTTCCTCCCCGACAATGGCTAGAAAGCGGTCCGAGCCATTCACTCAGGCACCGACAGCCTACTTAGTGTTATCATCATAAAAACAGCTGCTACTGCCCTCACTGGGCCAACTGCCAAGCTCATGGTGTTCCCAGTCGCCACTCAGCAACATTCAGCATTCAGAGAATGCTCAGAATTTTTAAGTACACCAGCCGTTGCGCGTAAATTGGGTGTCGGGTGGCCCTGGTTTTAGAGCTCGGGTGCGCCGCTTGAGCACCCTTATTGAGATCCTGCAATCAGGTCCCACAAGTTTAGACAGATGGAGTACCGAATGCGGTCTAGGGATGAACCCAGAGAAAAGAGAATTGATGCGTTTCCATGAAATATAAGATACCCACCTTTGAATTTTCCTACTTCAATGAAGTTCAACTTAAACTGACGGATAAAGTCAAATATCTCGGTCTCATATTACATAGAAAACTACATCGGGAGCCTAACATTCAAGAACTATACTATACCTATTGACAAAGCCGGAGAGTAAAACTACATAAAAGTAGTTCACTGGCTCTATATAGCTGTCATCAGACCTATTCTGATGTATGAAGTCGTGGTATGGTGGCCTACCCTAGAGAAGGCAGCCCATTGGAATGCTCTGGAGAAGGTTCAAAGATCGGCGTCACTGCTGACAACAAGTGCCCTGAGAATCATACCCTCCAGGGCTTTAAATACCATTTTTCTTCTACTACTGACAGATCTACCCGGCAAAGAGTTCACGGCCTCCATAGCTATTAGACAACTCAGTTCAGTTATAGATACGCACCGACTTCGAACACTCCAAGAAATAGGTGACAGGGTCCTATCGGAATGTTCGGACTTAAAGGTATCGTATTAGATTACCGGACCATTTCAGTATCTTTCAACCAGATGAAATAACGAGTAAAGAGGCGATAAATCGCCTACAACACGCTAATATATTGTAGTACTAGATGGAGTGGCGATATTCACCGACAGCCAAGCAGCTATAAGGTTCATTGCAGGGATTTATACATATAATCTTGTCTAGATACCGGGACACTGTGACATCCCAGATAATTATAGGGCAAAAGAGCTAACCAGAATTAGCACTACCCTTCTAGCATCTGAAGTATACTTCCAGGCATGTATTCGACTGACCTCACGCAAACTAGCTATTCACCGAAAATGCCAACAAAAGATGACAAGCGGAACGGATGTCTTTGATCACTAAGCAGGTATCGCCCACGCTCAATCCAATATGGTCCGAGGAGCTGATCTCATTAAAGAGAGGCTGTATCAATAAAGTGGTAGCAATACTCATAGGCAAGCATGTCCACAGGCATCCTATACAATGACTTCTGCAGAAGCTTTCTGGGCAAGGAGAAAGAGGAGAGCCTACTCCACTTCTTTTGTCAATACACAGCTCTTGCTAGGCTCAGATCTCATAACTTTGATAGCTTATATTTTGATAATCTCACAAAATTTATGTCTACTGCTATCAGAAACCTCGCACGATTTATCAAACAGTCAAACTGGCTTTTGGTAGTATAGGGAAACGAGAATACAAGACAGTCCTGTGTGTAACGACAACGGACCTAACTGCTGGCCTTAGAAGAGCCAGTTGTAACCTAACCTAACCTCATTCCAGGCAAGCTAGTGGAAATTCCAGTATTCTCAGAATCATGTATGGATCATATCAGTACCAAAGCTTTGTTTTATTTTAGGATATTTACTAAAACCATAAAAATTGCTATTATATTGAAATTAAGGAAGAATTCTTTTTTTCACAGTTACTGCGAATTTAAAATATGTAAGTTACACAAAAAGTTTTTAAATAGTATGTATTATAGTAACGGATTAGCAATTATTTATACTTTATTGCTTTTTAAAATACTCTACATTCTATAGAGTCTCATTCTTTATAAACAATTATCGAAACACTGGATATACTCTAGTTGCCAGGTGATGCGACCGATTGAAGAACGATGCAACTATTTTTTACCAGCATTTCGATTTTTCTTAACTTCTGTAGGCTTCTCTTCGTCTGAGAAAACCCACTGTGCTAATTGTCTCTTGTTTTCAGATTCATAGCATTAGATTCATAATTCATAATTTATCACGATGTCGAAAGCTACATTTGATTAAATTTTTTTAGCATTTTCTGGCACTACTTTATAAGCCTCTTTTGAAAGATTTCACCACCAATAAAGCTTCATGACATTTAAATGATCATGAAGGATCTTTTGCAATTGGCTCATGCTAAGCATGCCCGAATATTGCCATACGTTATCGGTTGTCTCCTTTAATAATCCTATGCATTGCCTCAGTGATATCGTCAATAACTACAGTCTATACGAATTATATTAACAAATAATAATGATATTAGATAGAAGAAAAAAAGGTGTGTCAATGAGTGGACGCACGACAGAAACGAAGTTTCTTACGCTTTTTATATACATAATCTTATAATGATAGTATCTTTCTTTCTCTCACTTTCCTCCTACAAATGAAATATAATATTATATAATTGAGCCGTTTATTTTGAAAGTGGCATAAGCGCATTTTCCAAAAAATCAAGCTAGCTATTTTAATATTTACATTTGTTCGTTATCTTTTCATTTTAAAGCAGATTGTAACTAATATATTTAAAATCACAAAGATTTTGTAAAAAGAAAATTAGCTGGTTAATATAATGATACAAATTTTTATTTTGATAGTGACTTAAGTCCAGATTTTAAATTTCAAACTGACTTGGGTTTTATTAGAGAAGAGCTCTACTTATTCATTTTCTATTATTAAAGTACCAGGGTTCGACCAGGTAGTGATTTTTTAAGTAGTATAAGTGTGGGGCTTCTGACTCAAGAGCATTTGGAATGGTTTTGGGTACGGGTGAGCCAGAAGTCCTATTGAGCCAGAAGCCCCATGCTAGAGCATTTGGTATTCTTTTTGGTGCGGGTGATCTAGAAGCCCCATTGGGGGGGGTGGGGGGGGGCGAAGAGCTATGTCAACTCGGCTGCCGCTAACCGAGATCCGCGTTGATAATTTTTTATGATTAAGTTCTTTTTTTTTTGCGTGAGAACAAATCACATTTGTACCAAATCAAAGCTTTTTTTAAAGTAATTTGGAAGAGGGAGTTTAGTTCAGTTGGAATTCAAAACTATTAAAATCGTTATTCAAAGTAATCAATATCGTAAAATTACGAAAATGAAAAGGTTTATGTGTGAAGTATGTGAAAAATTTTGGTCAGATGACGAGCCTAAGGAAACACTTTAGAATGTTTCATGACGGTGTCGTAACATATTGTGTGAAATCTGTGGCAAATTGTTTCAAAGCTCTTTAGATTACCCATCGCATATCTAATTGATGCATAACAGTGAACTTAATAAAGAAAAGAGTGAACAAACGGATTTCGGTCTACCTGATCAAGGTCCAGTAGAGGAAGGTCCTTCAAGACACGCGGAAATATATATGATGTTTTGTAAAGAGTGTGAAATAGAGATCAACCCGTCGGAGTGGAAATACCATCTTCGTACTTATAATCATAAAATAAAAGCGGCAGAGCAGGTAACAATTGAATATAAATGCCTGGAACTTTATTTTAATAAACGCATTGAAACGTTTATAATACAAAATAAAGACGAAGCTCTTTTAAGTGTGATGGTATTTTTCGAAAGATATGAATAATTAATTTTTAAAATCCTAACGGACTCAATAAAAAAATACCAGTCATTTAAATATAATTTTGAATTATTCGGAGAGTATGTAAAAATGTCAAACGAGGATAACGTTTTTTTATCCATAAAATCGTTCCATATGAAAATGGAAGTTATTTGCGATAAGAGTCAAGTAAAAACAAGTGTTAAGAATATGGTAGAAAAAAGATTATGTAGAATGGATCAATTTCATGAAAGGGACAGCGGTTGGTCTCTCGTAAGAATTGTTCACCTGGAAATTAATATTAACTAGTACAAACCTCTAAGATGTACTCAGTTTATCGCGCTCCCCCAAAAAATTATGCGCAAGCATAACGTCAAAAATATGGATAACTATTGTTTTAAATGGGTTATTATCTCGGCTATAGCTCCTGTAAAGTCTAATTGTTCAGCGTGCGAAATCCCATTAAAAACTGGAGTAACATTATATTTTGGGCAACTGCAATTTCCTCTGCAAATTTCTGACATTCAGGCTTTCGAATAGCTTAATCCAACAATAAGAATAAATGTTTTCGGATGTGAGGAGAAAGGGGTGGGTTTCTACGATATAGTAGGACCCTTTTACGCTACGATGAAGGAAAAAAGCATTCATATTAATTTGCTTTTGCTGCAAGATGGTGAACGAGGTCACTTTGTATGGATCAAAAATATATCGCGGTAAGTTATGAATTCTAATTCAATTTCCTTAACAATAAAATTAGCCTATAATTTCATTGATATACAGGTTAATGCGGAGACAATTAACGTTTTCAAAGAGGATGATCTTCATCTGTAATACATGCCTTCAGTACTTTTATTCTTAAGCCGCTTTCACAATTTATAAAAACGAGTGTAATAGGATTATAAACATTTTACCATCACCCGAGGAAGCAAATATGAAATTTAAAGATTACCAGCGACAATTAAAGATACCTTTTGTTATATACGCAGATTTTGAATGTATTTTGAAACAAATTGATGCATGTTTGCCTGATACCGAACAATCCTCTATACTATACTATAATTCAAGAGCACATTTCTCGTGCAATTTCCTATTATATTAAGTGTAGTTTCGATAATAAATTAGATTTATTAAGGTATTATAAAGGTAGAGATTCAGCTTATAAATTTGTTCAGATGTTAGTTTGTGATGTAAAAGAATTATTTTTTAAATATATTAATAATGTAAGACCAATGAATTCCCTTTGCCCTGAAGACCAAAAGATTCAGAAGGAAAAAATAGTGTTATATTTGTAATTTACATTTGAGAAGAGAAAGAGTTGCTGATCAATGTCGTTTGACAGGTGAGTACAGAGGTCCCGCTCATATAAGTTGTAATTTGCAATATCAAGTGCCTAAGTTCTTCCCAATTTTCTTTCATAATTTTTCTAGGTATGACGCTGATCTTTTCATTAAAGCTCTATCTTTTGTGGAAGGAGAGATAAATGTGTAATAAACCTTTGAATAAAGAGCTTTATATATCTCTAAGCGAATCTATATAGACGAAACGATGACAATAGAACTGAGATTTTTAGATTCTCTAAGATTCACACAATCCGGTCTAGATTCGCTTGCAAAGAATTTATCTCCGCTCGATTTTCAAACCATTAAATCTTTCTATAAAGATGATGAAAATTTTAATTTCATGACTCAGAAGGGTGTTTTTCCCTACGACTATATTAGCTCATGGTCTAGATGAACTCTGCCTTTCATAAAAAGATATTTTTTTAATAAATAGACTGGCAATAAATGTTCAATACAGAATACAGTCACGCAAAAGAAGCTTGGGAAAAGTTTAATTGCAGAATAATGTGGGATTATTTCGAGTTATATTTAAAAAGGGACATGTTATTATTAACAGATATTTTCGAAAAGTTCAGAAAAATATGTCAAAGCATTTATTGTCTTTATCCATGCCAATATTATACGGCTCCTGGGTTATCGTGCGATGCTTTGATAAAGTCGGCCAAAGTAAATCTTTAACTTTTCACCGATGTTAATATGTATAATTTTTGTAAGAGGGGGCATTCCACAATGTTCTTTACGATATTCTGTGGCTAATAACAAATACATTGAAAATTTTAATAAAAATGAACCTTCTAAGTACATAATGTATTTAGATTTTAACCATATATATGGACAGGCAATGTCCCAGCCGCTTCCTTATTCCCAAATTAAATGGGTTGATACACTGGACGTTGACTTTTGCCATATTTCTGATGATGCTGAAGTAGGATATATTTTAGAAGTCGATTTGGAATATCCTCAATCTATACATGATAATCACATTGACCTACAATTCTGTGCTGAAAATAAAAAAAGGTCCTAAGTCGAAATCCCCCAAATTGATTCCTGACTTAACCAATAAATCGTGATACAATATTCATCTTAAACAATGTCTTAAACATGGCCTGAAATTGTTACACATTCATAGAATATTGCAATTTATTCTTACGTTGATATGAGCACGCGCTTTGAACTACAGGAAAAAGTCCGTTTGAAAAAAATTTTTTCAAGCTAATGAATAACTAGATATTCGGAAAGACCACGGAGAATGTCGATAAACGCAAAACAGTTAAGATTGTAACACCGTGAGAGAGCTCAGGAAGGCATTTTGGAGCTAGAGCTTTGATTTCTAAGCCAAACTTTCGCAGCTTAATTCAATTTAATGATAATATGGCAGCAATGCAATTAAACAAAATACTGTTAGAATACGCTATAATAAACTCTTATACATCGGTTTATGTGTTCTCGATATGTCCAAATGGAAGATGTACGACTTCCACTATGACTAAATAATACCGAAATATAATTCTCGTGTTACCCTAGTTATATGAATACTGATTCATTTGTGCATACCATTGAAACAGATTATCTTTTATCCGATATTAAAAAGGATATAGACTGCCATTTTGATATTTCCGAGTATGAAAATGATAATCCCTATAAAATTCCAAAAAATAATAAAAAAGTTGTAGGATTAATGAAGAATGAATGAAATCGGCCCGTTATAAGAGAATTAATTAGTCTTTACTCAAAAATGTACTCTATAGGCATTTACAAAGGCAGTCTTATCAAAGCTAAGGGAGTTAAGAAGAATTTTTTGAATAAATTAGAATTAAGCAATTACAGGGATTGTTCATACAAGAAGAAAATATTTTATGGAAGCATGTTAGTGTTTAAGTCAAAAATACATAATTTGTATACACAAAAGATAAGCAAGATAGCTTTAAGTTATTCGCGTAACATAAGATATATTAAGGAGGATGGTGTAAGCACGTATGCATGGGGGCACTTTAGTTTAAATAATATGATTACAGATGAAGACTTCAGTCTCTTCAGTCAGATTTTATTGGATTTATAATTGAAAGTCTTTTTATTTATACAAAATTTACAATTCCCTTTTCTAACAGTTATTTTCTAAAAATGATTTTAATAGGTACACGTATTGTTTAGAACATTTCCCCCGATGAACCAAACAGCGAAAGGTGCTTGGGTGTAAAAACTTCAAAAACGAGAGTTTCGGACACTGCATTTCTTCCATATCATAAATTGCTGCTCGGTTCTTATCCCCAAATATTTCCTTAATCCATTTCTGTTTTTGGTAGCCTTTTACGTATACTGTCTTGTTGCGTAGCAAAGAAGTAAAGATTGTCTTCATCTGATGGTATGGTATGTATCCGCTCGTCCAGGACAAACCATGATGGTGATACTGCAGCCAACAAAATAATTTACTTCAAATAAATGGTGAAACATTTATTTAAAATCAGTTTACTTTTATTCAGCCGAAAACTAAAAAAATATTAATTTTCAAATATAAAGGTATTTTAACTTGGCAATTTATTTAAAAATTCAACATAATTTTCATTGCACGAGATACCTAGATTTTTTTTTATTTTGATCATTCTAATGCTACTAGTGTAAAAATGTTCAGAAATTTCGGGGAGCGGAAACTTCCAACATTTTTGCATCTAAAGGAATATGGAAAAGGTGGAAACAGGCTTGCAGATTTAAGAGGTCTTGCATAGTGAGCGAGTAAAATTGTGTAGAGGAAATCGGCGATTTAAATTGATTACTGTTGACTCTTTTTGTTTCGCCCGATTTAAGAAGTTGAATTTGAATGGAGCTGGGAAAATAAAGTGTTGAATTTGATTTTCATCAGTCAAAATTGATAACTTCTTTGTAATGAACTTATTTTCATTATTCATAAAACTTTGAATGTCTACAATTGCCCCATATTTCCCCTCACTTAAATAACTTTCCTAATCCAACTAGTCAACGGGCTTTATACAACTAATCGATCATGAGTGAGCAAGCAGTAAGCTGATGTGTTTTCGGGAACATTTTCGGATGTCTTGAATTCTAATCGTATATCCACAGGACCAGTTTTAATAGCCTCATTTTGATGAGAACAATCGATAACTTCGATAGGGCGTCTCTAGTGAATTTTTCTCTTGAGAGAAGCAATTGAAATTGACGCCCATAGGATTGTTGAAATTTCATATACATATGATATAGTAGAGCGTAGCTATTCTTCTCAAATTTCAAATTTAAATCATCATATGGGAAAGATTCCGAATTGAGATGAACTTTAATATCTGTAAGTTTACAATGATCGAATTTGCTGACATCCTTTGTCTTATCACTTTTACGATTCGTTTGAAAAATCAAAATGATGTATCTAGGTTTTTCTAATTGTGAGGATTTCTTAACCGACCATGTATGATGAGTAGTTAGTGATAGTACCGGGTATTCGTATATATCCCAACTCTTGAATAATACTTGTAATAAACGTTCACTTTCAATTACTTTTAATAATGAGATTTTCTCTTTGTCAGCAATATTAACATGGGGAACACGCCACTGTAGTTTAAAAATTGTAAAGTTGACATTATCTATAGGTGACACAACTGTATATTCATCCGTTCTGCTTCGTATTAATATCAGTTCATGTTTAGCGTTTGCAATAATTTTCTTATAACCTTCAACAAAACCCAACAAAGATTTTAACGGCACACAAAAATTAAAAAAACCTCTATCAACCTCTATCAATAGAACTAACCGGCGACCACCTACACTGAAAAGAATTTGACTTTCATTTTGATTCAGCGAAATATAATTTTTCAGAGTAGTTGCAATTCAAGAGATATTTGGTTCGATCAAGTTCTACGCCATTAAACTCATAACGAATCTCATCAAATAAAAAGCTCACACTATTCACCAATTTTGAAGTATTTGAAATTGTTCCATCTACTTTTGTTAATGATCCTTCAATGTAAATAAAACTTTCAATGGGTAAAATATGCAGATCTTGGTGTTGCAGAAATTCGAATTTCATCGATATTATTGTATGATGTAAGGAATGGTGAATAGGTGTGTTAATCCATTTTTGTTATGCTATTGTCATAGCTAACACCGTGAGTAATATCCAAAATATTATTCATAGTTTCAAAGTAAATCCAAATTACTTCAAGTAACGTTATTAGCCAGAGTTAACCTTAGTCCTCTTTTGTTTAAGGTCTTTAACGAATTTGCTGGTTGTCGGATTTCGGACTTATATTTATGATTGATTTCTTTGTTATATATCAACATGCTGCGGCTTTAAGTGTAATCTAATAGTAATTGTCTCTCCTCTAAAATTTATTAAATCACCGTCTTGGTCGACAAGTCTTAATGTAAGCGGACTTATTTTTCTAACCTTCGCAGGTAAATAAATAACATTCTTAGGACCTTCAATTATTTTATCAATTATTATTTCAATTATTTTATCCCGGTCCTTCTTCTGGTGAAAATTCATGAAGCATATGAACCTGTGCGTTTCTTATGTACGAGCCCGATATAATATTACATTCAATTCGAATCACATGCACTTTTATTATATTAACTGGCAAATCAAAATCTTGTGGAATATTAGATCCCAATAACCGTTGACTAAATCCTAATAATGAGCCTATAGTATTTGATTTATTGAAATATATTGGATGAATGGTAGACTTTATCTCACTTTTTAAAGTGTTATTGTTAGCCTTAGTGTGTACTATAAGATTAGTTTTTGTTTTATATAACTCTTCATGTATTAAATTTGCGATATCATGAATTTCATACGATCCCACTGGATTTCTATTACATCATCACCCGCATGTAACAAATTATTTTTTCATCAAGATTAGGAATCGAATTATATGTTTGAAGATCAAATAGCCCACAAACATACTAAATTATACATACATAAATTATTTTTTTCATCAACATTAGGAATCGAATTATATGTATGAAGGTCAAATAGCCCACAAACATACTGAGTATTAATTGATATGGGTGAATGATATACAGCTGTTAGAATAGATGAATTTCCAGTCAGCGTCAATGTGAACGACATGGTAATCAAAATTAAAATGGAACTTTTTTATTTTTAACATAATATATATTTATTTTAATTTATGCAATTAATTTAAAAAATTCTAAACATAAATGACCACAGTTGATTGCGTTATAATTTTGGTATAACTTATAATTATATACTATATTATTTCCTGAATATTTAACGACTTCCTTCGGAAGTTGAAGCTTTCCAAAGCTATCAAAGTATTCGCTTCACGACTTCCTCCGGAAGTTGAAGCTTTCCAAAGCTATCAAAGTATTCGCTTCTCGATCCTTTCTCACAATATGCTACCCAGTGAGTTCCAGGTCCAGAAACAGGATCCAGATTTATAATTCCGCATTCATACTTGCCTAATATTTTAGGAAGATTATCATGCATGAAAACTCTTCTAAAAGTAGGTAAACTTTTAGCAGCGTTATACAAATCAATTTCGGTCAATGGTCTCCTGGGCCGCGTCTTTAAGAGTTTTTTTTTTTTTGGAGAAGGATTTATGTATAAACCTAAACTTCGTTTTTCACCTATGCAATTGCCTCCATTGTTTTATTATGCCGTTTACTTTCCGTCAACTCTTGTTTAGCCTTGTGTGCATTATTAACAGCTTTTGCAACTACAGCTGCCCCACTTGTTAAGCTTTCTAAGGCAGATAAGCCAGCAAAAGTGGGGATGAGTGGTAAAATTCTACCTACTTTCGGTATGGAAGTGACACGAGATTTTCTAATATACTTTTTATTCTTGCCAAATACTTTTTTAGTTGCATTAAGGGCAAGATTTATAGCATCGTCCAAGGATACTGGCTTCTCGTTTTCTAGAGCAAGTTTAGCCTGACGAACACCTTTTAGAAGTGTTACTTTTTTAGATTTATGTTTCTTAGATGATTTTGTTTCCTTGAGACCCATTCCCAATTTAACTTAAGTCTTCATTGCGTTGGTAACAATTGAAGAATTAAGTCGTTCATCTATCGATGAACCCTTCGAATTTGCTCTCTCCCAAACCCTTTCAACTAAGATTTGATCAGCTATATGTCGATCTGCAATCTTCTTGTATTTTGAATATGCAATATCGTGTTCTTTGCGAGCAGCATCCAAAGGGTTGATACCAGGATCACCTCGAGCTAACCTCTTCTGAAGTTTAGTACCAGGACCACAGTATTGATATCCAGGCAGATGAAGCTCAAATGGTAAATTATTTAAAACAGAATTTACTAAGCCCTTACCAATTCGCCTTTTTGATTTCTGAGATTTGATGTTATATTCGAACATGTGATCTCTTCAAGATACCACTCATATTAAGACTGATATAAATAATACAATTAGATAATATATATTAGTCGATTGGAGAAAATCTTATGTTCTAAACGTAATATTACAATTACGCTGTTATCCACAGTGAGGTTACTTTGAGACTGACTTAAACTTATTCATTTTCTACAATGAGATTCAACAAACATTAATCAGATTTGATAATAAAAAATATTGATGTGAAGTCTAAGAATTCGAAACCTAATACCTAATACCTTAAAAGCAATTATAGCAAGACCTTCTAATTGTGGTAAAACTTATCTCATGATTGGTCTTTGGGAGCATGATAATGGTCTTAAGTTTGAAAATATCTACGTCTATTCGAAGTCGTTACATCAGCCAAGATATGAATATTTGAAGTAAATAGTTAGCCCAATATTAGGGTTGAGATATTATACATTCTCGAAAATATTGATGTTATCCCACCACCACCATTGATGTTATCCCCAGGATGTCATAATGACGTTGACAGCCTTCATTTATGTCAAACTTATATTCATATACCTAAATATCTGATTCAGGACAAGATTAATGTTCTCATTCTGTTTAAAAAAGATAACATTAATCTCAAGCATGTGTATAGTAATCATGTAAACACTGACATGTCTTTTGAGGTATTCCATTACACTTGCACTGAGTGCTGAAGGGATGATTATGGATTTTTAGTAATTGATAAAGACAGCTCGTTAAATATCGAAAAGGTTTCGACATATTTATCATACTATAAATATGATGAAGTTGCGGATCCGTACATCAGTAAGAATCAGTTAAATGTAGTCAAAGCAGTTAACAGACCTGTTGAAAAGCCGATAGAACAATTAACAGCCTGGAAAGATGGAAATGGAGGGCCAGTTAGAAGAAACCTTCAAACCAATAACAAAGCGTCTTAAAGAACTTGTGTTAAAAGAAAAAACAGAGTTAAGAGATGATATAAAAACTGGACCGAAGAAGGAAATCGATGAAACCGATCTCCTGCAACTAACACCAAAAGCACTTTTCCCAGAATTAGAAACAAAAAGTACTCCAATAAAACATAAAAACTACTCTTTAGCAACAGATGAAGAAAGATTCACTACTCCCACCCATTCAAAAACCTTTATAGGAGACGAAAGTCTCCTTAATTTATCGAAAAAATTATTGTTTGATCGTTACGCTCGATTACATACCTATAATAACTCTAAAATTGATAAGGTCTACGGGCCCTATATTGGAAATAATAATATATGGAAAATTGGAAATTCTGATATTGAAACAAAAGAAGACGATGAATTTACAATTAGAGGAAAGGATTGTAAATTTACATTGGGGTTATGTGAGCTCCTCTTTTTGAAAAAACCTTCAGAAATCAAATATAAATAAGACGATTTACATAGTAAATTACAACTCCATCTTAAAAGATATCCACATGTATAATCAAAAAAAAATGCTAAAATTTACATCATAACATTCATATGTTTCCGGTCCTGATTTGCGTCATCGTTAGCCCAACTAGAGCACACATAAAGTTCTCCAAATTTAGATTTCACTTTATGAATATGTTTGTATTCGTTCAAGAAAATTTGCTGATTTCCTATTTCTATCGTTACACTAAATTTTTAAAAATTCTTCTCAGCATTTTTCGATTTGCATCTTGACGAATGAGAGACTCTAATGTCGAATTGCTAAAAACTATTATGAATAAGCATGATGAGTGATGTGAACGTATTCAGAGAAATGAAATTTGATGCTGAAATAAACAACACTGAGATAACTAAGCAGATTTCGTTCCTAGTGATCCAATCCAATAAAAAATGTTTATGTTAACTCCCATCGTCTTCTTTATCAATCACTCGATCAATCAATAAACGTTGAATGCATTTTGAGCTCAGTTCTCTTCAAATCACTGCGGATTTTAAACAGTTGAAAATAATGAGTTAAAAAGACGAATTAAAAAGTTTGATAGATCCCAAGAAAGTTAACATGTATAAAGAACTTTCATACAATATGAACATCAGTGAATTTGAAGTCAGTGCAACCCAAAGGAATTCAGAGTTCAAATTCAAATATTCCTTATAAACCCCTTAAAAATGAGAAGAAAAGCGAAAAAAATTGTGCAAAAGCAATAAATGGTTTTGAAAAGTGTATATAAAAATAAAATAAAAAGTGTTTTATTCATAGAATTTGTTTACTTTATTCATAAACGTGTTAAACATTTTTTTTTATTTAGAGGTGGTACAATGTGCACTTTATGTTCTTCACTAACATTCGGTATGTTTTTAAAAATTGTATTTATTTCTCTAATAAACTGCATTTAGTGGTATGATTTGAGTCAAGAATATGCTGCAATATTGTCCGCAGGGTCCTCTATTGGTAATGCAAAAACCTTCCGCATTAATAGCATCAAGCGTTTTCTTCAATAATTAGGAGTATTTCTCGGGCAGGTATAGTTGATAGTGCTCCAATTCCAAAATCATTCTTTCACCATATGGTGTATTTACTTTCTTGGCATATAAAATTTTGTATGGACTATTTAACTCTATGAATGTTAATGATTGTAATTCTTCCAACGCTTCAAATCCTTCATTTAGAGCTGTAGTCTGCAGCCTCTCAAAATATGTTGTTGACATTTTTATGTTATATATAAATTGAAATGAAAAAATTGGATCTCCCCTTTCACTCATAAAATGAAATAACCATGAACCACTTCAACTAAGCAAATAGATGACGTTGTTTTTAGAAGTTTAAAAAATACTACTGGAGAAGGTTGGTTAAAAGTATAAGAAATAAACTCTATAAAATTTTCTATTAAACATCAATGAATTAGGATACAGAATTCAAAACCCTGGATTTACTACCGCGTCGGCGGAAACTATTTACAAGACCATTTATTAAAATTTAATTAACCCTACAGTACAAAAAAGCAAGACCAATCCTAGTACTAAAATACACCGATCTAAAGGACTTGTTACACTATAGACCACCTGCACGCCATAATTATTTTAAATTCCTTCCGTATACACAAATTGGAGAACAATGAATAAGTTGGATATTTTTTAATTTTCTTTTCATTTCAAGGGAAATTTATTTTTTCCATGGATTTATACCTTTTTAAGAATTAGAAAAATTTGTTCATTAATTTTGAAAGTGGCTTAAGCCTTTTTATAGCAAACAAAACCGTATTATTTTTTAAATAATGTTTACTATGCTAATTGGGTTGGGAAATTATACACCCTCAAAAACACAAAAACATTCTACTACTGTTATCAGCTCTCAATATTTTTGAATTTATTAAAACGCAAGCCCTTAAATATATCTATTTTAAAATAAATAGACTAAGGTCACTTTTAAAATAAACGGCTTAATTATTTATTTATCATATATGACTCAAAGAGATAAAATTAATCTGTATATTGAAACAAAAAAATCTAATCTAATCATTACATTCTATCATGGAAACAACTGATTTGTAGTGGCTGCAGTGTAATACAAATGTCTGCAACTATATTTTGTTAATAAATCTGGAAAAAACTGTATCAATAATTACGCTAAATTTTGTCGTCGATATTGCCGGATTACTGTTCATTGTTAAACTAAATTCATCAAAAACAAATTTCACATTGGCTCTGATTTTTATCCGCAAAAATTACATTAAAGCCACCAGCCAAAATAAGTGGCATTTCATGGTCATCCATGGAGCAACTATCTCATTATACTCTGCCAAGACTCTCTTAAGGAAAAAAATTATGTCATCAATTTTTTGATTTGGCAAAATATAGCCGATGGCTATTTCAACACCATTCTCCAATGTACATATAGCTGCAGAGATGATTTCAATACGTGGAAGTCAAACATTTAAATCCTCAGTAAATGCCAATGATTTATGTAGATTTGGGGTTAAAATATTAGTAATATCATTTTTGTTATGGTACATTGCAATGCCTCCAGCAAGAACTTCATTTCTTTTGAACTTAACAATGCAATCGAAAGTAGGAATGTCGATTTGTCCATCGTCTCTCATCCATGTTTCGGAGAGTTATAAAACATTATTGTTTTGTGTGACTGAATCTGTTAAATCAAGCCTGTATTTATGTAAACTTTGACAATTAAGGGCCAGTGATGAAACCTCTTTTATTTGAAATGGAATCAAAATAACTTTTGCTTTAGCCTCTAAAGTGTTTAATGAAAGCTTTTCGAATTCTTGTATCAATGATATAGTGGATGTAGCTTGTCGGCGGCCATGGTAGAATCTAATTTTGTCTCACTTTTTGGTGTAAAAATAAACAAAGTTTCGATGTTAGCAACGCGAGAGCATGCAACGTAAACAATTCAAATGTCGTATTCGTAGACAATTTGATCAAATGTCCACCTTGTAACTTATGTATGTATAGTCTTAGCACAAGCCGCAATCAGCGGAAAATGTTGTCGTTTGACAGTTACTTTTTTGTTGTTGGTTAAAGAAATATTAGATGTTAAAATGTGTACAGATTAATTAACTAATTGTTTTTGTATAGCCAATCGAGCAGCTTTTCTTCTTGTTCTCTGGCCAATCTTCGGTGAAATTCCAACCATACTCTGCAAACGTTGTTTTCTTCATTGAATTCTACATATACCAACTTCCCATGTGCACCATTCACTAAACCATCAGAAATGTCGATGTTGTATTTATTTAAAATTGCTCATTAACGAAAGTAATTTGGTACGGCAGACCACCAGTATCAATAACTGATTGTTTATGTAGTCGTTGTCTAAAAGCTTGTTGTAAAATAAAATTGTTACACTTGTTAGCAGCATTATTTATTATATATGAACGAAATCCATTTGGGCATAATCTTTGAGCATCTGCTTTCCTGAAAAATCTTGATTCAGTATTCTGTAACATGTCACCATTACCTGTCTTTGAGAGTGTAGAAGAAAATACTTTATTACTCTGTCTCATTACTTGAGTTAATTTATAAAATTTTAGACTGTACCATAAAATAAGTCCAGCCATACGCGTTCTAATTGGCTTATATATTGGCGTTGATCTTACTGGTGGTAGCTGTCGTAAATCTCCAATCAGAATATCTTTTCTTCCAAAATCATCATTACGCTTTCCCGTGGTTTGTTTTAAACGCATATCAATCTTAGCTAAAAATTCAGCACTCATCAATGATTAGTACTTTAACATATTTGAAAAGCGATCTATATAGTTCCAATATATCGGATGATAAAGATAACAGTCTTGAAAGAGAAATTTTAAGTGCAATATGAAACGCCACCAATTACTACAGCAGCCTTACCGATTGAAGCACAAATTATGTATGAATTGCAATAGCTATCATTGTAAGTGAATTTGTTACATATTTCCATAATGAGTCTAATGACAAAAGTTTTACTACAACCCACTGGACCAGTAAAAAATGTTTGAAAATACGAGTGATCTGAAGTTCGAAAATTAGAAATGATGTGCAGTAATAGTCCGTTTGGCTGATCTCATTAACTTGTAGTAATGTTCAATGTCCATCGAATTTTATATTTGTTTCACTTTGGATCACGACGTAAGAGGTCGTAAGGGTCAGTTTCAAGTATGACATTGGCCTCATTTCGCAATTCTTCACCTTCGCCTTCAGTTTCTCTATACAATTGTTTGCAAATTTCAAGAGTTTTGGCAATGTGTAAATTTGATTCAAACTCTTTTTTTTTTGCGTTGTAAAATTAGATCTATATTATCTTCATAGGGTTCAGCGAATTTATTTTCAGCAAGACCGCCACTATCTTCACTTCTAAGAGGAATGTGCAATAATACCTTTATTCGTCTATAATCAGTGAAGCAGTATCTAACTCTAGGTACTTTTCTTTCTGCATATTCTTCTCTGTTATTTTTGTAACACTTAGTTCCTCTTTGGAATAACAATATAATTTATGATCTTTCGAATCTATACTTGTCAAGCGCCACACCGATTTCTCTGTCAGGCCATTCCGCCCCTCTTACTCAACACCACTCGGAACCAGAGTTTCATTTGCACCAGAAACATTGAAACGGAAACATTAAGTGCTCGTTAACTTAGACAATTTCAAATTTATGTTGGCCAGTACTACTTCGAAATTGTTGACTTTGAGGAGGTCTACAGCTGGACCTTTAAGATCGGATAAAACTATACTATTTCCCATAGACAAGTCGTTCCTTCTGGCATGGACATGAGGCGTATTTTAACCACACCTTGCAAACGGGCAGGTACACATACGGGTTTATTAAAAACTACGTTGTGTCGTTTCATTTCACCGTCCGCATGTGTATTCGCTAGAATATTTCCTCCATCTCTTTTTGTAGGCCAAGCCGCCAACAGCCCTAGCATTGTGTGCCCCGAAAGCACGAAATTGGACAGCTTAATGGATTCTGTAAAATTTTGTGTCTGTTTTCTCGTTTTAGCAACCTTTTGGGCAGGTAATCTCTCTGTATTCAAACGGATAAGAATACAGATTAGGGTTTTTCAATAGCCATGTCTGAAATTCGATAGCATATTGCTGACAGGTTTCAGGTGGAAGCGCTGTCATTCTTCGATGTTTGTGTTCTTCCACAGTTACCATTTTACCATGGAGCACTACACTGTGCAATAACGCGTTGAAGTTGTTAAGACTTATTATAAAAATTCGTGTTCTGTTCGCCAAACTTTTCGCGAGCTACGAAATATTTACGACTGAAATAATCGTCCAACTGAGAGATCAATTCAACAAATTATCGCGAAATTCGACCAAAGCGGTTCGGTTGCTAATCGAGCAGTCCGTGTACGACGCAGAAACGCGCGGTCAAGCGACAATATTGTTGCTGTTGCTGAAAGTGTGACTGAAGACGCAAACCTCTTGATTCCTCGTCGTGCACAAGTAGTTGGCCTTTCTGCGACTTGGCGAATTGTAATGGTCGCCAAGATCGTGCGATTTAACGCCCTTAGATTTTTTTCTCTAGGGCTACATTAAGTCGCTGGCTTATGGCAATAAACCAACAACAATTGACCAACTGGAAAACAACATCATTCAAACCATTGGTGAGGTCCAGCCCGACTTATGCTACAGAATCATACAAGATTGGACCTCTCGGATCGAGTTCTGTAAACGAAGCCGCGGAGGCCATTTGAATGATATTATTTTTAAGACATAATGATATTGAATGTACTTTAATAGGCAATAAAGGTTTCCGTCATATGTCGCACACAACTCTTTTTATTCAATTTTAAAGCTTAGACACGCTTAGTGAAACACCCTGTACAATCTTTAAGACTATGTGAGAAAAACGATTTTTTTTCGACTCAACAAGGAAGAAAACTGCTAATAACGTACAGCAAAAATAGAATCAGAAAAACAACAGACACGAAATAGGTTTTCCATTATATGTATCATCACCGAAAACAAAGTGGCTCGAAACCGAAAAAAGATTACCAAAAGTAATCAACAAATTAAAAATTAAATCTCAAAACTACGTCTTGAGAAAGAGTTATGAAATCCCACATTCATGTAAAAAAAATTGACCAACTTTTTTCGAACTGTTCTATTATTAATGATCTAATTCTAAGTTTCTTTCCTCAAAGTAGTGTTTGAAAGAAAAAGAACGTATTATAAATAGTTAACTGAGGTTTGATACTTGGCAAGTTTTTAATTCAAATATTAACAAACTATCCAACCCTTAAATATGAGCAATCGTAATAACTAAACCTGCTCAATTAGCAAAATTGTAAGAGGTTTATAAATCCCAAGATGGCGAATTATTACCATGAGAGATATTTTTTATTCGTTGGCGGAATATGTTCCATCCGCGACAGAAGAAAAATTTAGTACCAGAAAAAAAATCTTAAAGTTAAAGTTAAAGGAAAGAGTTCAGTTACGTTCCTTCCTAATCTGCTAAGATGTTATCGTGGTATAAAATATTATGACAAATTTTATTTTTGTGTTGAAAATAAAACTTATAAATTTTATCAAATAAAATGTTGATGAATATATATAAAATATGATTGTTAGCGTTCATTGAAAGAAAGAAAATTTTATCTGTACTTCGTGAAATTTGTAATTGTGAATAATGTGTGCATTTTCATTTCTAGAACAAAATTTTTTTAGCATACACTTGTCTTGACTGTTAAGATTTGATTTATTTCCTTCTATCTAAAGGGTTTTTATAAATTTTCTTTGGGCTAAGAGGCTCCTTCAGATGAGCAACCATCAGAAGAACTCCCAATTACTTTTTTTCATGTTTTATAAAACTTTTCGATAGTTCGCAGAGGGGTTTATCTGCATTTATCGCAGATTGTAACATAGCTTAAAACAAAAATGCGCGCAAGCAAGTTAAAAACGCTTAATGAATATCTACTGCGATTGCTGAAGAACAAGTTCAAGATATGTATCTTTTGGGGAAGACTAAATCTAATTCAAACTCGTTCAAACAAAAACCTAACTCTTTCTTTTTTACTCTCTTTCTCCTTCAACTTTAATCTTAAAAACCCACAGAGGTTCAGTTCTCCAAATACTGTCAGGCTAATGTAAGAAAGGCCAATTTAATAATAATCGTAAGATGCAATTGTCTCAAGAAATATATGTCCAACTTCAGCAGGTTGCCCTGCTAGAGGCTTATTATAAATGAGTGGTATCATAAAGTTAATAAGACCATTATCTTCGCTGACAGGACATATTCATGTATCTCTATTTCGTGTCCCCAAGCAAAATTATTAAAATTAAATCTCTCAAGAATCAAACAAGTATTTAAGAGGAATAAGCCAAAATTACTGCATCAAAAACATTTTTTTTAATTACAATTTCCACATCATTGATCAAAATTTCGATATATACGGTTCGATGTAATATTAGGAAACGGTTTTTTAAGTTAATATAATGCTATTATCAATTATAAAAGTCAAATATTGACAACCGATAAGCATCTAAGCCCAATTGAAGGACTACGGGCCAGACGTGACTAAGCCACAAAAATAAAAAAAATGAGTAAAGTATTGTTTGGGTCTATATTTATATCATTCTTTATTACGGCAATGATAACTAGAACCTAACGTGAATCACAAATGTACATTTCATAACATTTTTCTGGCATAAGCACATACAAGCATATTTGGTTGAAACAAAGATGACTAATTCACAATTAGCCATGCAAATTTTCAAAATACGTACACATGCGCTGGGTTGTAGTGACCGAGTACGGGTAGCAGTAATTTCGCATATCAGGAATAGCACAGAAAGGCCAATAGCCGTTCTCTTTCCGTTCTCTTTCCAGTTCTGAGAAGAATTATTCACAAATTGATAAAGAGGCCACTGCTATAGTTTGAGGTTTGTGGAAATTCTTTTAGTATTGCTACGGAAGGAATATTAACCTAGTTAATTAACTAATTAACCATAAGACGCTACAGAGCATCCATCGTCCCAGCAAGACCGTGTGCCCTCAGACTCCTATATTATGCAAACTTTATGTCCGAATTTAATAAACGATATTAGTTGCAGAAATACAATGAATCATATTAATGTCAACTATTTTTTAGATTTGATTTTGACAGAATGTCCCAAGATGAATACAAGGATGATGGATACTATTCAACAGGTCAACCAAATGAATGCTCTTCTGGTTACTTGCGACTTTGTTAGAAAAGAAACCGCTAAAGACGAGGAACGCCGAAAGTACTACTTTGCGTTTCTTAAGGTAAGGAGATCCTCTCGGGAAGCCACACGCAAATTTTGCGCTCCAGGACGACTGCATTTTAAATGAGATTTCAGAATATTGGATTAACTTTACGTCGTATACATCGTCAAAATGAAATCCCTTGCTGGAAGCTATGCTTACCAATTATATGGCGAGGCATCGATCACGATATCGAAACACTAGCATGGTAATGTCCTAAATGTGTCAAACTCAAGGTCAACCCTCCAAAATTTTCTGTTTTATAGCAAAAAACACATGTGGACTCCTCAGGACCATTTGTGGAAACTTATTTTCTAAAAATAGTAGACCCCAAGGGGGTTGAGACAATACCAACAAAAGCAATCTCAGCACGAACGACCGAAATTCTCCGAGAGATATTTCCACGTTCTAGTCTTCCTCTCACACTCGTTTCGGGTAATGGAACGCAATTTCGATCCACAGAATTTGAAAATTATCTTAAGTTCAAAAAAGAATAGTCTACAACTACAGCGCTCCATACCACTAACAATATAATTAAGAAAGTTTCAAGTAGGTGACTTTGTTCAAGTCGGATTTTGCAACAACTCCACTTGTAAGTAGAAATTCTGTATGGTTCATGCGCAGAGAGGTCCCATACATTACATAGTCCAAATGGCCAACGATAAACACCTACATCACATTGACCACATCAGAGTAGCTGACTGTAACGCACCAAATGAGAAATTTTATTTCTATAAAGTCGAAAAATAAAATCCAAAGATAATGCCATAAACTGACAACAATGTTACTGTAGATAAGACTGTTTCTTTAAAAATTTTATATTTTCTTCCTTATTTTTTCTAGGATCAGTACGACATCAAGGAAAAAATAAGTTTTTCGAGCTAACCAATGCAAAGATGTGGAAGAAATTCATAAACTTTTATGCAATAACCTAGACGAAAATTCTAGTAATAGTGGAGATGAATTGTTGAATTGTCCTCGTAGAACATAAGTTAGGGAATTGGTAATGAAAAGTAAAATGTTTAGCAAATTTTGACACCCGAAATGAATTGTAAACAAATATGTAAACACACTATACAAAGTACAAACATAACAATATCAAGCACTTAATAGAAATACTCCTCCGCACGCGGTTGTAGTCCGTTGTAAAATCCTGACATGGTCGTTTTGTTTCAAAAAAAATCTCATTATCGTTTAAGTCTCGTGATTTTGTCGTTGGAATCATACTCGCATTTTATAGTTCCACGATTTTTCTTTTAAATTTGAAAACTTGTCATTGTGAATAAGGAATAAAATAGTGAAATTAAATACATACTACTTTCGTTTAATTTTCTCTGCCAGCAGTAAGCTTGCATTTCACTAGTGCAGTAAATAAAATATTCAGGAGGTGGGAAAGAAACAATATTGAGAGACTATACATTCCGGGGACTCGATAAAGCGTATGTTATGTAGGGGAGGAAGGACTGAACCCTGGTGAGGTACTCTTTAATGTGAACACGTTCCTAGCGGAAGAATAGCCGGCTCGAGTAGACATGATGGGCGCGTTCTACCAGAGCGCTAACATGAACATTAGCGCTCGCCTAGACCGCGATCTGGAGAACTGCACCCTTCTCAGCCTCTTCGTACTTCGTTTGGAAGTAAGGTCATGTAAAAATGAGAATCGGTCTGTAACCACGTTCAATGGGGAAAATCCAGCTGACAGAAAATCTATCAGAGAACTATCTTACTGCGACAAATTACTGGGAACTGGCTTCCGTATTCCACGAAAAAAATTCTAAAAATATCATCGGAGGTTCATGGAATTCCAAATATTGTGTTGCCACATATGCCTCGAATAGCTGCTGACATTTACAGCATCCTGTTTAACAATCTTCTGAGTAATAATCATCCGGAAAAGCGGAAAATGGCGGTGATGTACCTCTCCCCAAACGGGATAAAAATAAGGCCGAACCCTCGAACCTAAGGGCAATCGAAAGGGTTGCTCAGAAATATCTACTAATTTACTTCTGCAAAAATATTATACCGGATCACTGGATCAGATATAATGATATAGATAATGAGAACAACTATATTTCGGGAGCTTATTACCCTAATCAGTGGTACCATAAGCGAGCCATAGCAAATGGTTCTGTCCCTCCAGAAACATTCGTCTATCTGAATAACAAGAGATTGATACAAAAGACCGAAAGTATCCCGCCAATATACTATATATGTACACAAAGCAATAATTTACGCCCGCTCGGATATCAAAAATAATGAGTTAACCCGCTCCAGTACCAGGGTTCTTGCCCTTAAGGTTCCCTCTAAATACTTATGACTTAGGGTATAATCTTGGCCTCTCCAAATACACACACAAAACAGGAGGCTTCTGAATTTGATCTCGAGTCGGTCTATTTGGAGCCACCCTTGCACCTCTTCCGCTAAATCGCCTGATCGACTGGGAGTAGTAATGGCACTCCCTATTCATGAGGGCTAAGTGCTCTCTCAGGCGACCATACATTATATAGGAGTAAGTAGATTAAAGATAGGTTAAGTTTTATCTTAACTTTATATGGAAACTTAGTTCTTTCTTACCAATTTTTCTAAGCAGGGAGAGGAAACAAGGAATTAGAATTAAATAATAAAAAACTTGAAAAATAAAATCTAAAAAAGTTAGTTTTAGTCAGGATATTAATTGTTATTTGGATGCGAGTACGCCTGGACATTTCGTTGTATTATCCCACGAACGTTTGTGGTGCGCGAACAGTGGAATGTGGGCTAGTTGGCGACAAGATCAAATCAAAGATGGTCTTTGTGACTTTATTTTATGTAATGCTTTTAGTACAACGTTTAAGTCGTAGCCCTGTTCACAAACTTTCACTTCGGTTTCTAACCGCGTTGCCCCAACTTCATCTTCAGGCTAACCGCACAACATTCGATTTAGAATCTTTAGAGTAGATTTTTAATTAAGTCAACTCCATCCGGGGACACACATGGTTTTTGCTTTTTCCCTGCTACGGATGCATTTTCCCAAAACTCTCCAAAGGTACATGGCCGGATATATCTAGGGCATATCCCAAGGGAAATCATGCACATTTGTAGTTGTGCATCGACATCGAAATTGCAAGCTGGGTGCGCTTAGCTCGGAATACTATGTACTTCAAGTAAATTGCTTCAAGTGTGGGCTACGGGAATCACCCATAGGTGCGTCGACGTTGGGATGTAACTCGACCGCGCAGCCTATGTTATATGTGATTATGTTGTTTGTTGTACTTACCTAAGTACGTTTTCTTGGTACTGAAGTACATTTGTTTTTGTATGGGCATACACGCCCGGATTCTTGCACGGCGCTGTGATTATAACGTGGCTAATTTGCGAAGATTATGGTTATTCGTAGGAAAAGAATAGGGTATGATTTGTGAGTAGGAGCTATCGTGTGCGATATTGATTACCGAGTGCAATCGAGGTTACAATGTAAACTATTTTTGAAATTGTATTAGTCTCCTGCGACTTTCGCAAAGTAAATGAGGAAGTAATAAGTGATGTTTTCCTCTGCCGCGGATCGAGGACAAATAAGGTCAGCTACCCCCAGGACAAATAAGGTCAGCTAGTCGATCCTAAGCATCATCTTAAAGCGACATTTAGTACAAACTACAAATTCAAGCGCATGCCTTTTGACTCAAAGGAGTTCCCACAACATTCCAACGCCTCATGAATTAAGTGTTAGCAGAACTTCAAGGCCTGGGATTTTTCGTCTACCTAGATGATAACTTCATATATTCTAAAAATTTAGTAGACCACCAGGGAAAATTGCGCAAAATCTTCGGTAGGTGGGGAGAGAATAACCTAAAGCTACAACGAGAAAAGTGACAATTCCTCCAGAAAGAAGTAGTATGTCTGGGACATGAATGATCCGAAAAAGGAGAATTTCCAGATCCTAACCTGGGTCCAAACCTTCTCTATCCCTAAAACGGTAAAGCAAATTCAATCCTTTTCAGGACTTGCCACTACAGAAAAATTAGAATTAAAGAGTCTCTAGTTGGTACAAGGAGTAAAATAATTAGCAATAAAATTGATGTGAATAAAATAATAATGAACTAAAAGTAATAAAGGTTAAAGTGTACCAGTCAGTTGAAAGTTTCGCTGCCCGAGAACCACAAGATCGTGAAAATTCTCTGAAATTGCCGAAACTTTCATTAGAAACATTTAATGGGAATTATAGAAAATGGCCGCCATTTCATGATCTCTTGCTATCCTTAGTTCATGATAGTAAAAGGATAGTAGTGATTCAGAATTTGCGATATCTCAAGCTGCATTTTACTGATGGATCACATCTCTTGAAACATTTTCAAGTCACAGATAATAATTACGTAAATGTTATCATTTTCAACAAAGCCATCATACCCTCTTACATAGAGGCACAGTACACCATGAAAAATTAAACACAACACTCCTTAAGACAAATTTATGCAAGCTCTTAGGAAGATATAATAATGGAGCAGAAACGGAAAGTTGTTACTCCTTCAGGAGAAGAATGTACCGTCTCAGATCTAATAGACCAAGGTTCAAAGACATCATTCTTGACCAAGAGCAATCTAAAATTTAAAAAAGCAAAAGTGTAAAAATAAATGAATAATGAAATAAGTGGTATAGGACAGACGGATGCAGATCAGTTTCATATACGGGTTTGGCTTATCCTGAAGGATTTTACGGGCGATTTATGCATCAGAGCCTCAGGCTTTGCTCCAAAAAAGCTAACAAGCTTCTTACCATCCAATATATTGATGAACAGACGCTAGAAGCATATTGAGGGGATAGAGTTAGCAGATCCACATTTCTACCAAATTCTAAATTCTAAAATTAACTTGCTTTTAGGCGCGGACGTTTATGGCTAAATTATTGTAAACGGCTTAGAGAAGAGTTCATTCGAAAAAAAATTATTTGGTTGGGGATTGTCTGGAGAAGCCAGCAAATGCATTCAGATCCGTGTAAACATCAACAACTTTAATGTAGAACTTGAGAGGCAACACATAATATTCTGGGAGTTGGAAGAAATTCCTAATATTCTAATGCAGTCCGAGGAAGCGAAAAATGTGAAGAAGACTTCGGAAAAACTCACAGACGTTTGTGGAAGATATTAAGTATAATTGTCTCTAAAATAACCATTTAGGACGATCCCAATTCATTAATGAGACCCAACAACAGTCACCTTCGGTACCAAAAATGCCCCATACTTGGCTACGCGGGTGCTAAAATAGTTGGCTAAAGATGAAGAAGGAAACTTTCCCATGAGATCAAAAACGGAACAAGATTTCTACGTCAACGAATCAGTCTCTGGGGCAGATACATAATATCAGAAAAACTCTTGTAGTTCAAAGGGAACTCACTCATGAAATCGAGAGATTTCTTTTAAGAAAATAGGCTTCCAATTCAAAAATATTATGTGCCCTTGAACATCGCGAAGTTAATCTCCCACTAAAAATAAGGACACGGAACGCATACGCGCTTTAGAAATAAGGTAGAATCCGCAGACAGACATGTTCATATAGTCGATAAACCTGGAAGTGGTGCCCACAAAACGGAGCAAAAAAATATCCTATCAGAAATTACAAGCTATTTACGTACCTTACCTACCGAACTCAAATGAAGGAAATAGAAAAGTTTCACATAAATCGATGAGTGCAATTTTTGAAATCAAATACATCCATCGAACTAGACAGTTTCTCGGATGCTTCAACTCAGGCCTACGCTGCTGCTGTTTACCTGTGCACCACAGATTCCAAAAGGAAGCGAAGTGCGAATCTAATCGAAGCGAAACGTAAAATCGTAGCAATTAAAACTGTATCCAATTAGAAC
The DNA here is from genome assembly GCA_001932985.1 of Proctacanthus coquilletti. Classification (NCBI taxonomy): domain Eukaryota; kingdom Metazoa; phylum Arthropoda; class Insecta; order Diptera; family Asilidae; genus Proctacanthus; species Proctacanthus coquilletti. The sequence goes on from MNCL01000332.1 coordinate 40,131, forward strand.
AAATTGTGGTGGAATGGTCCTTATTGGCTAATTTAAGGAAAAACATGTTGGCCAGCAAATAAACTGGAACAAGGGAACACGGAGATATAAAAAGGAAAGCTCAAAGTTCATCATATCACTTCCCCTTTAGATGAGCTGAAAATAAGGTTTTCTCCATTACAAAGGCTATTACATGTTACAGCCTACTGTATGCGATTTGTCCAGTACTATTGGGAGCCTAAAAGCAAAAGGGAGAACGATTATGTTGAGCTACAGAGATCAAACAAGCTCTCAATCTTTAACTACGAGGAACCCAAGAATCACACTCTGCCGAAGAAATTCATTTACACAAAAATCGAAAGTGTATCAAATCTAGGTGCAGGCTACTAAAACTTAGCCCCTTCATCGGACCCAATGGATTATTGAGAGTTGGCATTAGAATTCGATATTATAACTTGTCGTACGACGAAAAATGCCCTATAATTCTCCCAGATAAATGTACTCCAGCTCAACTAATTATCGAAAGAATTCATCAAGGTACTTTGCATAGTGGACCACAACTAATGATGAATGTTATAGCAAAAACTCATTAGCTTCTAAACGCGACAAACCTTATTCGTTCTTTGTTGCAAAAATGCATTTCCTGTTATCGACAAGATATTCAAACGCGAACACATTTAATGGAGTAGATTATTGTGGATTCTGCATAAGGGAAGGAAGTCAGGAAATATAAGGCTTACAACTCGTCGTTTGTATGCATGGCCACTAAATCGGTTCATTTGGAACTGGTAACTGATGTAACAGCGGAAGGTTTCGTCAAAGCATTTCTTAGGTTTGTTTCCAGGCGCAGATTTGTGATTCTCGTCTCCAAGAAAAAACAAATGCGTATAAAAAATTATTACACTTTATTTCTTATTCTCTACTTTATTTTAAAAATATTACACTTTATTTCCTTAATTGGCACCTTTAAGCAACTTCGCCGGACTGCACTAACTTCCACCTGCACTGACTTACGACTTTCAACCTCCCGCGCAGATAACCCGAGGCTTTTATTAGCTTTTCGAAAAAAAGTGAAGCAGTTCACCTGTGGGAACGTTGATAACGGCCAGACGGAAATGTGGGTATGGCTAGACGCCGAGTTAGCGAAAGTGTGGGTACACCGTCTAGACGCAAACTTGGTATAATTTCGATGTTTTTTGGGGAAAATAGGTGGGAAAGGTACAGGGTGGCCCAATTAAAGTGTAAACATCTGGCAACCGTATAACTTTGACACCGGTTGTCAAATCGGCCTGCAACAGCCTGCGTTCGAAGCGTCAATTGCGAATTTTTACGATGGAACAGTACACGCCACAAAAACACGCTGTTGAGCAGCTTTACATTCGAAACAACTTCTCAATTGTGAAAATGCAACGTGCGACCGTTCAAAATTTAAAGTGAGAGGCGCGCCTTCTCACATGACCATTAGGCGTTTGCACCAAAAACTTGTGGGTACCGGTAATCTTAGCAATGCCAGTCATCAAGGGAGAGAGCGTACGAGACGATCCGATAAGAATATTGAGGCTGTACGGACCTCGGCTGAAGCTTCACCACGAACATCGAGTCGCCGCCGTTCAGCTCAGTTGGGCATCAGTCGCAGCTCACTACAACGCATAATTCGAGATGATATGAAGTTATTTCCGTTCCAAATTCAAATTACACAACGATTATTGCCAAGCGATAAGTCACGTCGCTTGGATTATGCGAAATTCATCGTCAATTTGGCTCAAACCGACACTGATTTTTGGAAAAAAATCATCATGAGCGACGAGGCTCATTTTTCGTTAAACAACTTCTGGTTCCAACAGGACGACGCCACAACCTACACAGCCCGGCCCACCATCGCCTTATTGCGCCGTAAGTTCGTCGATCGCCTAATTTCCAAAAACGCTGATTTGAACTGGCCACCGAGATCGCCCGATTTGACGGCACCGAACTTTTTCTTGTGGGGTTTTTTGAAGTCTAAAGTCTATTTCTACGAGCCACGGACTGTAGAAGAACTCAAGGCCAAAATTCGACGCGAAATAGCCGGTATAGAGCACGCAACACTTCTCAAAGTGATGGAAAATGCTGATAAACGAGATCATTGCGCTATCCGATGTAAAGACGACCATTTACGCGATATCATCTTCAAGAAGTGATCCAAACAAATTGTCGAGGAACAAAATAAACGACTAATCACTTAACAGCAAATAAATGTGTTTTTTTTTTCGAATTATTTGCAAAACAAATGCTAACACTTTAGTTGGGCCACCCTTTAGAATTAACATATCGGGGATAAAATTTGCAATTTAAAGATTTTTGGGAAAAATTGGTAGGAAAGGGTGTGAATTAGATTATGTTCGTTGTAATGGTATTAGAGATTGTAACACCCCCACCGTTTGAATGAGGCTCCTACGAAGTTACTTTTACATTAATTCCATTTTCTTACTTTTTTTTAAATTTTAATATTACATTAAAAATGATTATGGTGCAAATTACTATGCTTACTGCGAATGATCTAAATTTTACATTTTCAGTTGACCTGTTTTCTATGTATTCCCTACTTTTTATGTTTTAAATATAGCTCGTCTAACTTAATGTTGCTTACGGTCTTTCCTTCTTTAAATTTGGTAAAGTGATTTTGTCGTAGGTTTTGGTTTCTAGGTTTACAAATGTTTGATTTTTAATGCTAACTTTACAATTTTATAAGGAAATTGTCGCTTATATTAAAGTTATTAAGTTTGTTACAATTTCGATCTAGGCTTGTTACATTGATCTGTGATAGGAACTAAAATCTTTTTTAAGTTTTCTTTTACTAGATCATAGACCATACAGCATGGTGTTCGTCTATGAGGATTTTGCTGTAATCTAGGAGTAGGAATTTCTTGTTCGGGTCTGGAATCGGTTCTAAATGTATTTTGAAATAGGTAATCTCGGAAGATTAGGGAACTAGAAGTATAATTACGATTTGATCTCTGTAAAAGGTTACTGTTATTTTTGTTTTTCATCGCTTTTTAGAGCTGAAATGCTATTAAACTCTTATTTTGCGAGTGTATTTTTTGAAAGTATATCCAGTCTGCTAGAAAATAGAATAAGCTCGATATTGTCGACATGATTTCTGAGTAGGATGATGTCATGGTTTATGTGGTAGACGTATTGCATCGACCTCATTTTTTCTTCGATTGTCAACTTTTCTGACAAATTATTATTGCTATACTTTAGGTATTGTATTGACATCTGCTGTTTTTTAATATGAGCCTTTATATTCTAGATTTGTTCTAAGAGTTCTGTATTAATTAGAATTTGTTTATTGTTTTCTTTGAAGAGTTTACCATTATATTCAAAAAGTGTATCTAGTTTTCCTTCTATTTTTTAATTATTAACGCTAATTTACCTAATAAACCGACTAGACCTCGTTTTTCCCTAACGCGTGGATTTAAATGTTTTATTTTCGCGTCCAAAAGTATGAAATTTTGATTTACGCTACTAAGCATTGATCCTATTAAATCATATTTTAGTTTAAGTGTTAAAAGGTTGTTTTTATTTTTTTTTATTTTTTTTTTTGATTTCGAATTCCGTTATGTTTATAATATAATGGATAATGCTTTGATTTCCATCGGTGTGTTTGAAACATTAATTCTCTCAGTAAAGATTTCTTGTTTATATTGTTATCGTATTATGTATATATATTTATATGGTGGCATTTCTTACGTTTTGATTTTATTGTTGTGTGTTCCCTATCTTGATGTCTCGAACGTGTTTGTTATAATATTTTAGGTTATTTTTCTTATCGATCAGGTATTCATCATCCAGTTTCTCAATATCTATTTTCCTATAATTTGCTTGATAATGTTATGGCCAGGTTGCAACTCAATATCCGTTCTTTCCTTATTTAGTCTATTGATGATCTTTTCTTTTTTTCTGGTTGTTAAATCTTATATTGCACAATATTCATCCTCTTTTACTTTTCCATGTACAAAGTCGACTGGCTTATTCGTTATGCTACATACATATTTATTGAGTCATTGTAAAATCCTATTGCTTTGAGTATCTTCTCTTCGACTGAGTCTGATTCGTTACTCTCGTCGTGCCTTAATAAACGGATGTGTTCATTCTATGCCTGCGTTAGAGATATGATTGCTGTTCGGGGTGCAATGGGTTTCTATGTTTCTACTATTAAGGAAGTCACGAATAGGGATAGCTTTAAGTCCTAATTCATTGTTGACTATTACCTTTTCGGTATTTCCGTGGATACTGAAGTATAGGAGTAGTGCCCGTTTGAACTCCGGCCAGCTGTAAGAAGTAATTCTAATAGCATGGGCTAGTTTACTAAATTTGTCGATTATTAGTTACGAAAAGTTGATCCTTTAATGTATAAAAAACGTCCGTATGAATAACTTCGTTAGGTTTGGAAGGTGTAGGGGTTAGTTTAAATTTAATTTTGACGGGGTTCCGTTCGTATTTTTCAAGAGAACAAATATCACGGTTATTTATGAACTGCGTGATTCTGATTTGGAATGTATATTTTAGGTATACTATACCTCGATGATTATTACGTAGGTGTTCCGCTTCGATTAATTCAGCCAGTTTTTCTTCTTCGACGATATCTTCTAATAAGATGTTGCATTGTGTTATTCTTGGTTTATTATTAACTGAGAAATTTTTTATATAGGCACTTTCCAAAATTTTGAAGAAATTGACGTCTCTCACTAGCATTTAAAGAGGTAAGGGTTAAATAGTTTTTCAGCAGGGTTGTAGCAGATTCCATGTCGTCGGTTTTGATAGAAATTGTAGTACGAGTTTTGTCGAAAACTTTATTCTTTTTTATTCTAAGAGACCCAGTGTTAGATTTATTAATTATTATTTGGTATTTGGAAATGTTTAAGCATGCACAAGCATTGGATTATTCCTTTCTGCCAAATTAGTTTATGCTACGGGTGGTATCCTAGATAGAGCGTCACCCTTTAAATTTGTCAATCCTTTTTTGTAGTCAAATTCCGATAATTTAAGCCTCCATCGAATGAGTTTTGAATTAGCCTCCTTTATAGAAAAGAGCCAAGTCAGGGGTTTGTGGTCTGTCTCGATGATGAACTTACGGCTGAAATGAGATATGGCCGAAGGCATTTTGTAGCCCAAATTATCGCCAAACATTCCTTTTCGACGACACTATAATTAATCTCATGCTCGTTCAATTAATGCTTGCATATGAGGCAGGTTAGTTGTCCTGAGGAAGGATCTTTTCAAGCGCATAATTGCTCGCGTCTATGGTAAGTGTGAAGGTCTTATTGAGATCCGGATAGTGCAACATGCACTAAAAATTATGTTTCTTGGTTGAATCCAAGTGAATCTTCGTGCTCTTGCAACGAAGTCGAAAAATACGATAATATGGTCCAAGTAGGCTAAGCAAATCTTATTGATGTAGTCATGCAAAACATAGTTCATGAAGCGTCGCCGGGGTTGTCTTCAGCCCAAACGGCATGCGTAAGAACACATAATATTAATGTCCATTTTCGACGCTGAACGCTGTGTTATGGACGTCATCTTCATGGATTTCAATTTTATGAAACTCTTTTGCTAAGTCAAGTGTGGTGAAATACTGGCATTTCCCAAACTTGTCAAGGATTTCATCAATGTTCGGGATTGGATACTTGTCATCTAACCTGACTTCATTCAGTCGATGACAAGTCTTTTTTTGGGCTACCAACTGGCAACGGCCTTCTTAGGAACGATCCAAATGGGTGCCGAATAAGGCGAATTATTGTAATAGGGCGGATTTTTGAATCAAGATTCTCTGGGACTTGGTTCTCAACCCCTCCTTTATATATATGGTTAATGGTAATTTTTACACTAGAATGTGATGTTATTAATTGTTCTGATTTTATGTTTGATTATATTAGTAAAAGTTAATTTTGAGCCTTCTTGATAGAATATGTAAGGATAGTTTTATATTATTCTAGTAAGAGAATTTTTCTCCTCGGGATTCAAGTGTTAGTTTCTCAACTGATCCAGGATTGGTTGGTAAGTTTTACTCTCGATAACACAGATGTTTTTTTCGTCGACCTTTAAGATATCTAGAGGCTCAAAGACGCTTATTCTAGACTTACTACTTTTTAGCTCTACGTCGGCACATATTTTGCTATTTTCTATACTGTAGATTCTATCTTTTATTATAAATTAGTCGTCAGGGGCACACTGCTCTTGCAGGTATCCTTATGTGACAGGAAGGTTCACTTGGATACTATCTTCACTTGTACCTTCAGATTATTAGTTTTATAATCAATGTTGACTTCAAGTTCAGCTAATATATTGTTACCTATCAGTCCATCGTAGTGAGTGTGGAACTAGCAGAGATAAATTTCTACTTATTTTTATGTATCACCTAGCTCGTCGAATAGGGGAGTAATTATTTGCAATGGATGACTGTTTGTTAAGATTTTTGGATGCTTTTGGTTCTATGGTCTGTGCGTATTTTGAAGTCTTCCGCCCACTCGAGGGGTACCGTCTTGGTCCAAAAAGGGATTTAAATTTTTGTATTTCCTCTGTTCGAGGAATTTACTTTACTACTTACAATCAGGTCCACTCTACCAAGCTTTTGCTCCTGGCCGTTCGTTCGGAAATATAACTTTTATGTGCGCAGTGTGCTGGGTTGCTGTCAGAGGGGACAAGGATATCCTGAATTTCGGCGATTCTGCTGCATGCAAAGGTTTTGTATTTGCTTAGCTTTTCTTGGAACTACGAAAAAACAAGTGTATCAGTCAGACCAGGCATACATACAAATTAATGTGTTCAAATTTCATTGCATCCCGAATTGGTTTAAATATAATAGTTTGCCCACCAGGAGTGTTCCGCAGAGTTCAATTCCTGGAAGTCAATTGTATTGCGTAACTTTGGTTTTGACTATAAAAAGTCCGCTTGTAATATCTTCTGCAGAATCTTTAACACATGTGTATACAACAGCAGCATATGCTTATAAGGATAAGGTCGAAACTATGCATTTTCATTCCGGGGGACCCTGTAGAGCTCCATCTGGGTGTGCTTATTGGTTCTATGCTTTTAATTTTGTCTATAATTTTGCGCCAACTTTGAAAAATGTCTTTAGGAATCCTTTCGTCCCCACTTGTTTCCTTAATCCACAAGGCTTACATCAGTATTTTTAGTATAATAATAAATGACGATAAGAATACAAGTGGATCGAAAAATTTCGAAATGTTGCTCAAAAAGTGTCTTTTAATTAAATTTATATCACCGTCGAAGCTTACGGCAAGAATGCTAAAATTTCTATGATGTCAATTGGCTCCCAATATCTTAACATTCTAATTAATATTGAATTCGTGAACGCCTAATTTTTGCGATAAACTTTGTAGTCGATCTTGCAGACCTAGACACTCATCTACGCTGTTTGATCCGGTCAATAAGTAATCAACATAAAAATCAGGTTGGATAATCTTTGATAATATCGGGTAGATTTTGTATTAATCTTTTGCCAATTGCACAAGAGTTCGAACGGCCAAAAGAGTGCAGACATAGTTTGAAGTTTGAAATCCTTGAACGACTCGCCTGGTACATTCTTTCAATTTCTTTCGCATTCTGCACGTCGTTGTGCATCAAAATTTCACGATTGGTTTTCTCGATGTACGCCAAATTAAATAGTTCTAATTTTTTGGGCCTGCCAAGGTTTCATTTAATCATCGGCGTCCACTATCCTTATATGCAGCGTGATAAGGCAAATAATAAGTTCTATATAAAATCTTCCATTCTCATTTTGATACCCCATTTCTATCTCTTAAGAATTAGCAGGTATCATGTGTTGCAGATCGATGTATTCCTGTATGCAATTGGAATATTGAGCTTAAACTTCTTCATTTTTTGCAGACTTCTTCTCTAAGTATTTGAACTTTGATAAGGCTAAACCTCGAGTCATTCCGAAAGGTAGGTTTGCGTTCAATTTAGGGCTTGTCCAGATGACGCGCGAACGACGAAATGCAATTCCATCCACATAATGCGTTTAACGCGTGAGTTCACAGTGAAGTCAGGTGGAATTTAGTTTATTCACAAAATTTGGTCAGTATTCAACAGAAATTCCCTGTTAAACGCAGTCTCCTTCTATGTAAAAACAATTGCCTACCAATCTCATTCGATGTCAGTCGCGCGTGGACAGGACGCGACCATAGCAGCCAAAGTATCTCGCCTCGCGCTCAAAATTTGCGAAAGTGAGAATACGACAAGTGCGATTGATTTTCGCGCGAGTCCATGTGGACAATTTGCAGGGGTGCCAAGTACAACACAATCGCGCGGGTGGAAATGCGCTATTCAAAACGCGTCCTCTGGACAAGGCCTTAAATGAGAGGCAATCCACACAACGTCCATTAGGTAAACGTCTAATTGTTTTGGTATACAATTCTCTTCTACTATTTGAAACCTTTTACCGGCGACCTCTTTATTTTGCCAAAATTTTCGAACTGAATTCTTAAATTCTTCATATCGGTATAAATTTAGATTCCTGCTTTCTGGTAGCTCATTTGCGATTTTAGCAGAAAATATCCATCCAAATATTATATTTTGCGCTATTGGAGATCCCCAAGTGCCCGTTTTTGAACCACTTCGAATGATTTTACAATAAAATATCTACCTAAAATATCTAGTATCATATCAAGTCTACAAGAAGGTCAATATTTAGGATCAGCTAATATGAGGCCTCAGAAAAGCGCCCAAGTCTCGTTTACTGATATACATAGTATTCGTAGGAAGTAGCTCAGAAGCGATTTTAACTATAGCCATTCCCAAAGGAACTTCCCTGTAGCGCAATTTGCCTTCAGAATAAAACGATGTGGTGTTAGAACCTTCTACATGTGAGGTACTAGGCTAATTTATATTAATGTTGTCATAACCCGACAGCTTTGCTTTCTGAGCAATCGTTATTTTATCATGCAAGAGTGTATGATACCAGTGTTCACATTTGAAACATGACAAACAATTAAGACAAGCAGAAACAACGTATCCTTTGGACAAGCAGTTAAAGCATAAGTGCTTTTTGATAACTACAACTCGTCTTCCGTTATAATCCAGATTAAGAAATTACGCGCATTGCTGAATGGAATGTGGACCAGAACACACTGCGCAGACGTACTGTGGAGTTTATCGTAAGATGGAAATTTCTTTTCTTGCCCTCCAATTTCTCGTTCCCAACTCCTTTCCTTTCCATTGGTAAGCTTTCATTTATGATATAAATTATAATTATATTCCAAGCATATGTGTTGACTCCAAAATTCCTCAACGCCATCGTACATTCATTGGTTGTATCCTTGAACTTCTTAACGTTCGAGGCCGTTTTTGCTTTAGCGCCAGTTTACTAAAGTAAAGCTTTTAATTGAGTTTTAATAAGGACGCATTCATTATCGTACCGATGTTGGAGGATTGCCAAGCAGGCTCATAATTTGCTCAGTCACCGTAAAATGTCGAATAAGTTCTTCGACTTATCTTCCTGGTTTATCTTCCTCTCTCAATCTCAATGTTCACTAAGCACTGCTAATTATTTTGTGGAATAAAATTTAGATTAACTAGCTTTATAATCTCTTTCTAATTAGTGATGATTTTTTGCAACACTTTGTATATTTCTAATGGGATATCGATTAGAAGATCCCTGGTTCAGAATTTATGAAATGTATGTCCAAATGTGTTCCGAATGATATTTCGGTAATATCGAATTCTACAGGAAAAATACGAAAGAGTTACAAATGGAAAGGGTTGACCAAATTTGTGTAGTCCTATGTTCTTCATGCTTCTGTGCAATAAACGCGATCCTCGTGCCTTTTGTGTCCAGATCTTGCCAATGGTTTAATTTCACGTTACCCAGTGCATCAGGTAAGTTTGATTTGTGTACGTTACAAATACAAATAGTTATGCAGCTAACTAGATCCCCGATATGGCAGCTCCTTCTCATAAGTGTAAAAGTGACTCCTTAATGTGCGGTTATGTTTATTGCTTTAACTTTCTAAAAGATCGGGATTTTCAAAACAATCATTTCCTGGAATATTTTTAAAAGTATAGAGAATAAAATTCCATCAAGAAGAAAGTCAATTTCATGAAAATATCAACGGTCTAATTTACTCAGTAAAGGATAATTATTCTACAATAAAAAGTAAGAAGAAAGCAAAACAATCAAGAACTGAAGCTGAAAATGAAGGATGTATTTCCTTACCTGAAAGATACGTGAATGTGCAAAGTAATACATGGGAAAATTTGTTTGACGGTAATTATTTCGTCATAAAAAGAGAACCTGCTGGAAGAAGTCATATTTTAAATTCCAAATCATTCGAGGACTTGGAAGCGGAGGAAGAAAATATGATTGATATTAATGAATCTGTCAAAAGTAGTAATTGAAATCTAGAAATTTAATAAATAAAGACATTTATTAAAAAAGTTTTTCTCAATAATTTGTTTATTACAGAATTCGAGTTTGTTTTTATTTTTCTAAATGCACAGAAGCATGATTTCCGCTAACATCTACCTTATCAACAACCTTTTCCTAATACCATTATCTTATTTATCTCACACACAAAATAAAAATAAACCGTGAACTTAATAAATTTTGTCTATCTACATTCGCACTCATTTTTTCTGTAGGAAATGTGATGCTGCATTAACCGTGGATAATGAATAATTTAATTTAAAAATAAATTTGACGTCTTAGAAATCAATTCTATGATATGCATAAGCATATTGCGTAATCTGGGTCAGAGATCGTTGTGGAGGTGATAATCCTTGCAAAATGCTAAAGTTTGATGACACTCATTCCCCTCTAGTTCCAATACGGCTGCCTGATGATCATTAGTTAAAAATTAAACTCAGCTTGAAATCTATCGAACGGAAATGTATTTGCTTATCTGAAAGCGTCTTTGCGCCCTGGGGTATGTGAGGCGCAAACAGCAATCGTGGCGGAGGTGATAAGTCTTGCATAGCCTGGGTCGGTGGTTTTAACTAACATGTTATATGCTTAAACAGTCTAAGTATTTCCCTAATTAAATCAATGGAGTATACATCCAAAAAGAAAAAAAATAAAAATTTCTTCAAAAATTTTCAGTTTTTCGTCAGCCCTTGTTGAGGTAAAGAAAAAAAGTTTAAAGTTGAAGTAATTTAAAGCGGTCAAAAATATTTTATCTGTATTTAGTCAAAGTTTGTAAATGGAGAAGAAAAGATACAAATCAAATTTTTTTAAAAGAATACTCAGACATTTTATGCGATGATAGGGAAAAACTCAACAACGCTCAGATTATTTGAGAGGATTAAAAAATGTAGAGAAAGTTAAATCAAAATTTAGAGAGTTGTCTTGGGCTAATGATGATACAACGGAAGGGCCGGATACTTGCGAATATGGAAAGACTGTTATACTTGATGAGTTTTTATAATATGATTACGTTTAAAATTTCGACTTATCGATTTATGTAGTTCATTAATAACAGTTAATTATTTTACAGCTCATTATTTTCTTTTTTCATACTTAAGAGAGTTGACTGCAATTGAATTTAATATTTTTTGTTTAAGTTTTATGAAACTCTTTTATTCTTTGTCAAGTTTTTTTTTTTTTTCAAACAATAAATCCTCAAGTTTCCCTCTCAGCATTGATATTATAAAGTAAAAAAATCTACGGCAATATCAACACTTTTTTCATATCATTTTCAGTTTTTTTAAATATTTTATCGCTTATCGAATTTAGCTTATCATTTAGATTTGTTATTTCAAGTTTTAACAGATACAACTACGCCGGCGTACTCTGCATCGAAGTATGAATAATATCAAGTAGCGACACTTCAATGGAGAGACGAAAAGAGGCAAGGATTCAAATAGTCGAAAGCTCTTTACGATTGTATTGGTAGAGCTTTCAAGAATCGAAAAGCTCTTGCTTCCATAAGCAATAAAGCATAATTTCTCAAATGCATTTAAAGGTAAGTTTGAAGAGTACAAATATTGCTAGCAATTAGCTGACTTCAATTAAATATCTCAACCACGAACGTCTGAAGTACATATTATCCAGAATTTCGCAACACATTCTTAAGTATGCTGTAGTTTTTACCAACATATTCTCCAATATGGCGTAGGTTTTTGCAAGAAGCCAATGAAGACTAAGGAACGCAATAGCGAAGAATAACACACATGAAGCACCTGCCAGCCGTTAAATTCGAATATGTAAACATTAAAGGATTTTATTGCATTATCGTTTAGGATTGTTTTAAAAATTAATAAAAACATAAACAGTCTCAAAAATCTTAATGAGTTTGGGTACTACCCACACAACCCCTGAGCTCATTTTTGTCATATTTAAGTTTTATTTCTTCGATTTACTGTAAATTAACAAATTTACAATAAATATTTTCTAATTATAAGAGCATTCTAGGCAAATATTTTGCCTAAGCCAACATTCCATAAATGTGATTTTGCAAAATATGTAATCAAATTACTGTCAAAAATTGTAAACAAACCACCACATGGGAGAAACACATGCTATCACCTTTTAACGTCCCCCTATTTTAGGGGAAGAGCTTTTGCTAAGTATACCTTTCTTTTTCACGCATCGACCATTTTTATTTCTGGCTTTTACACTGTCCACGAATAAAATTCTCACGCACACCCATTTACTTTTTATAACGGTACGTTCTCATTCCTTAAGGAGTGTCGCCACTTGATATTATTCATACTTCGCTCCGCATGGCTCAATGGAACGCAGCTTTTTTACACTCCACGAGATCGAAATGAAATTATCTCCAGCTTCAAATGATAAATCAAATCCTATAACAAATACTGGATCAAGATAATCCATGTTTAACATAAACTAATCAATCAATAGAAAATGTGTATAAGCTGGTAAATAATTTTCGTATCCCTCACTTGAAATATTTACCTACCGGGTGAAAGAAGAAAATAACACAAACAATGCATCTTCAGACTTATACTCTTGACAAGAGCGTGTACAACGAAATGAGCAGGTAGCGAGACCCTTCCTCTAAGATGCTTTGTATAGATTAGTTGTCGTTCGGTCTTTGTCACAGAAGAACGTATTTCATCATGAATGCCGCATACACATCACATTACGAAGCCGTGCTTTTGTGTTTGCATCCAAAAGGACCGAAAATGTCATAGGGAGCGGCTGCTAAATACATGAAGAAGTCAAAGACATAAGGCTTAATCACCATCTGCCCAAAGGTGGTTTACAAATAAAACATATATTGGCTACTGCAAGAAGACAATGACCCGAAACATCGAAGTCATCTTTGTACTGCGTGGAAACAAGAAAATGACGTTAATGTACTAGATCGCTTCGCCGGATACAAATCCCACAGAAAATATCTGAGCGCTCTTAAAGTCTAAGCTCCGAGGAAAGAAGACCTGGACTGTTAAGCAATTATTAGATGCGCAATTAGTAACTCGGCTCTGAAGTTGTTTGCATTTAAAAATATACTTGAACGCTTCCAATTCTGCCGCAATTTTTGATATATGTAGCTTAGTCATTGTAGTTTTTATGACATAAATTTCAGTCATTTACAAGCTGACATTCCGTGTGTATCAATTTTATAAGAGATGGATGTCGATAAGCAACATTTACGCCATTGCATTCTATTCTGTTTTCAAATGAAAAAATTCTGCTCAAGCTATGCAATTAATTAATTCGACTTTGGGTGATGGGAAAGATACAGAAGGAGGGAAAGTGGGTTCCTCATAAACTGACGGAAAAAAAACAAAAACCGCAGAGTTGACATCTGCATGAATTTGCTTTCTCGCAACAAAAAAAAGAATTTGTTGCACAAAATCATTACAGGTGATGAATAGCGGATTTTGTACGACTATCCTAAACGCAGAAAAGCATGGGTTTAATCCAGGCCAGCCATCAACATCAGTTGCAAAACCGAATATTCACGCCAAGAAGGTGTTACGGTGTGTCTGGTGGGATTGTAAAGGAGACATTTAATACGAGCTTCTGGAACCTGGTCAAACTGTTACAGGCGAACGTTACCAGGCCCAGTTGATCGAATTAAGTGATGCTCTGGAGGAAAAAAGACCATTTACGGTGCAAGGAAGGCGGAAAGTGATATTGCTGCATGACAACGCTCGTGCACATACAGCAAAACTAACCCAGGAACTCATCTTCTCCTTAGACTGGGAAGTAGTCCAGCATGCGGCGTATTCTCCAGACTTGGTTCCTTCTGATTACCACCTATTCAGATCGATGTCGTCATATTTGAAAGGCCAGACGTTCACGACAGTTGAAGATGTGCGAAAATGGCTCGATGATTATTTTGCTTCGAAGCCACCAAGTTTCTATCGCGAGGGCATTCATCATTTAGCCGATAAATGGCAAAGGACCATAGATAGTAATGGCGAATATTTCGATTAATAATTTTTGCATTTTTTTAATAAAGGTGAATTTGACTAAAAAAAGCCGAATTTCTACATACACACCTAATATATTGTCAAATTCGACTTATATAAAGGCCATCAGATTATGCTATTAAATTAGTAGAAAACAGTCCTCGGAGCGTCCAGTCAATTATTGATAATGGAGGCGACTGGGTAACTTATTAATAATAAAGCATACATGTATAACGTATTTAATTTTTTCATTTTATTATTCCAAGTCTTTCCTAACTTTTGCTGTACACGCTCTCGTCACACAAACTGTATACAACAACTATACAGTTTGGAACTGGTCTTCAAGGTACTCAAATTTTTGTCTACCTAGATGATATAGTCATATATGCTTCCAGTATTCGGAATCATGAACTGAAACTTAAGCATGCATATCTTCGACATAATTTATAAATGCAACTAAATAAATGTAAGTTTGTGTGCACAGCAGTAGGATATTTAGACTAAATGATCAATACCAATAGAGGTAAACTCAATCACGATACAGTTCAAGCTATTCTCATATATCCTAATCTCAGCAATGCAAAGAGAGTAAAATCTTCCTAAGAAATTTTTGACTGTTATCGCCGATTTAGTGTAAACGTCTCTCTAATAATTCTACCATTAACTAAATTATTGGAAAAGGATTCACCACTTAGAAAGATAAATGAACATATTGTTACGAACAGCCTTTAAAAAATTAAAACAAAGACTAATATCGAGTTACGCAATCGGTGCAGTCTTGAATCAGACTACACTTGGTTGGCAAGTAGAACAGTAAACAAAACCGTATCAAATTATAGTCCCACTGAAGGTGAACTTTTAGCTATTGTCTGGGCTACTAATCATTTCAGATTAAATTGTTTAACCCTTAAAGGGTATTATTATTATTAAATATTTAATTACACTTCTATGTTTATACCTATTTAAAAAATTATATATATACCATACATATACTAGAGTGAAATTTCATCCATAATACCATTAACATGATTTATTTTTATGATAAGGTTAGGGGTTAATGCTATATGAACATTCAAATGCACAATTTGAATCGAATTTATTTACTTTAAATTAAATAAATAAAATCTTAAACAACTAGGCAGGGTTCACTTTGTTTAGCTTTTGTTTTAATTTTACTAAGGCATACAAAAAATAATAAAATTGTGGTTAAATAATCACTGTTAAATATATCAAATAAAATGCAAATATTCACCCACTTTAAACAATTAGTACTCTCATACGCACTTATATTGCGCACTTATTACGCACTCATAAAAATCTCAACTTAGAGTTAAAAGAAAAAACCGCGGCATTACTGTTGGATTAAAGATGATAATTCATGTTAACTTATTTTTTCTGTCACATTTTAGTGATCTATAATTACTCTGTTCGGAGCTTTCTTGGAGCAATTCACAATTTTTAGAAATATTTTAGTATTCCTTTATTACTCCCAAAAGGAATGCTCCTCATTTTTCCTACTGTCATGTTACCAAAAACCGATGACGTATCCCATCACAAAGAGTACAGCCTTCAGGATGTCAAGAGTCTTCTTGTGCTGGTTACAAGAAATTACTTTATAAGAAAAGTTGTTAGGTATGATGGCGTAGTTCAGCGTCTGTGTTTCAAAAAAGAAATACAGATTAGGTTCTAGTCTTTTTTGAGGGAGGAAATAAGTAGAATGGTAGAATTTAGGAGTATAAACATTGGTATCTATGTTGACTATAGTGATTGGTCATTTATTAGTCCAAAGGGCGAGGAATAATAATCCGATATTGTTATGTTAGAATGTGCAATTAGTCACTCTTTTAACAATATGTTATTATGGGAGGAAATTTTACTTATGTATAGTTTTGTTAAATTAAGAGAGTATTTCCAAGATGATCCTATATCTGAGTTACTGTAAATATAATTGTTAGAAAATTTCTTTGGACGATTTATGTAGTGTTTATTGATGCAAAGCCTCAGATTTACCCTTTCCAGAATCTCGAAGCGCTAGGTCAGTGACGGAGAGATGTAAAACCAGACTGGAAAACCATACGAAATTATTGGGCGGATAAGCCCTTTAAGCGGTGTGTAGGCTTTCGACGCTCTGGTCGCCTTTTCCAGAAAATACCTTCCATATGGATTAGATCCGGGAAGCTAGTTCATTATAACTCCAAGGTGCCTAATGTTGGTCTTAGATTTTATACATATGTACCCCAGTTGGAGGTTTAGGGCTTTGCTTTAAGCGACCGTGCCAGCAACGGCTCTGCTCGAGGAGCTTCTGAAGCATATCCTGGTCTTTGACCAGTTTCAAGGCGATGGTAGAGTCACGATCATTTGCATATACTAGTATGTCATCTGTCTTATCGATTCCCGCTAGTATATGTGGAAAGTCAAGAAGAATGAAATTGTATAATTTACTATTTACACTATCGCCAATCGAGACTACAAGCTTTCTGTCGTGGAGGGTGCCATAGGCAGGAAGAATAGGGAAATGATGCCCTTCGTCCAGCCGTTATCAAAGCCTTTTTCAATCTACAGCGCACATGTTACGTAGCACTTCTTGATACTCAAATAAAATGAAATATCGCTATGAAATTTGAGGAGGGCGTCATAGGTGGAGTGTTCCTCTTTAAAGTCAGACAGGTAAGGATTATATTATTACTGAAGGTGAAGTGATCAAATTCATCGTAATTTATTTTTTGTGTGGTTTTTCCCAGTTTTGATAAAATTTGAATAGGTGTAAAGTTTGATAAGTCAACCAATTTATTATTTTTTGGGATCGATATAAGTTTAGCGATTTCCCAGGCTGTCGGAAAGTATCCGTTATTAACGCAGTGATTAAAGATAATAGTTAACAGAGGATGGCATTGATGGAAAATTTCTTAATTAAAAACTTGGAAATCTGATCAGTACCGCTGGACTTCTTTCCATTAATCCGTTGTTTTATAATTGAGAAGACTCTTTCTGGAGAGACAAAAACATCATATTTATGAAAGATTGCATTGTTAACCGAGTCGAAGGAAGCAATTGGAAGAAAAGCACGACCAGAGGTGTTGTTATTAAGAAATAAGACGATAACCAGGTTAACTTCGAAGAGGAAGTATGTGAATTCTTTTAATCTGTAAACTTGCCTGTAGAAGTCTTCAAATGCCAAAGATAACAAGAGAAAGGTGCCGAATTTTTTACCTCTTGTTATATAATGTCTGCAGGAGAACTGTAGGGTTTGTGGGAGTAATTCTTACAATTGCTCAGGTTAGGTGCAAAAGAATAGTGGAGTGAGTGTGGTTAAATCAATACGAGGGAATATTTTGGTAACTATTTTATTTTTTTCAGACTCAGATTGGTATAAATTCCCCGCCCTAATCACAAACACTATTTTTTCTTAACTCGCGTTGTCCCGAACTAGACTTTTGTGAAAGTGAACATTTGATTTATAATAATATGAAAGAACAGACTTTTAAATAAGACTTGTTCTTCAAAGCGACCTTCCCCGGTTCCGACTCACTTCTGAATGAGACTCGCTTATGATTGCGATTCGCTTCAGATTTCGACTTGTTTCAGATTACGACTGTCTTGACCTGATCGATCTTGATCAATCCCAGACCGCATTTTGGAAAAGACCCGGGTGCGCATGCCCAGATGTGCTTAGGCAAGTGCATGTATCAAGTGCAATGGCCGTGATTGCCTTAAGCATATAATTTACTGATCACCCCAGAGGTGCTTGACCGCTGCGATGTCATTTGGGCGCGCAATGCTGTGCGTGCCTCAAAGTTGCTTCGAAGGGGCGATGATGGTACTTTGGTCGTCTCGAAATACTGTGTGCATTTGAGATCACTTATAATTTTTCCAAGAGCACGGTTTGCGGGAATCGTCCAGCATGCACCATGTATGGCTTGTGGGGCCGTGGAAAGGCTTAAGTATGAGACTTAAGATGTATGTTTGCTAACATTTGGATATGAAAGTTTTCATAAATAAAAACTGGGGCAAACAATCGTAACACTCCTTGGGGAAGAGGGGTTTCTTGGCTTTGTTTTAAGCATCCTCTCACGGAACTTCTCATTCACGTGGCTACGAATCTTACGGTGAATGGTTTTCTTGAGGCAACTAATGAAGACTGAAAGCTCAATGTTGGCATGAGAGGATCTGTTAAAATATGTATTTTAATTTCTTCTTCCAACTCCTTCTAGTCATGATGATATCTAACAGGAGATTCTACTTTTTAAATGCGGGCTTAGGCCTACTAATAACAGGAGCAGACAATATTCTGGATGCTAGATTAATACGAAACGAATTCACTGACATACTGGCGAGAGGATTCAAGCTACATAAGTGGACAAGCAAGAACAACGAGCACGCTGGACAACGTTAAGCTTAAGTGATCCCTAGTATTTGCAGATGATGTATCAGTGAAAACGCTAGGTATACAATGGCATCTTGGGTCGATCATTTTACTTAGATGATTGCGCGTCGAACCAAATCTCTTAAAATTACCATTACTGATGCAGACACTGTGAGTTCTTGGATGCTTATGGGGCGCTCGAGTATCAGGAATTATCTAACAAGATTAGAACAATTTCAAAGCAAATTTATTACAAATGAAATACATACATTTTGTTGAGTTGGCTGTGCCGCTTCCATGAAGACCTAATCTTAATCTAAATCTTATTGACGAATGCAAGACGAAACTGATAATGTAAAGGTAAATTAACTCACGCCAAAAACCAATGTAGCAATCAAGCCAACAACAATACCACGATTTGAGTTAAATCCAGTTGTTCTATTGGCACCCCTCATTAAACAAATTGCCATAGACATGGAACTACAATACATATCTATAATTGAATCGATAGATTCAAGTTACACTACAGTGGGTTAACGAGCATGTCGATGGAAATGCTATGTTCCTAACAGTGTCAAAGAAATAGAGGACCCACTTGCTCACGACAAATGCGTTATGTACCCGCAGACCGCAACCCTGCAGACCTCCCCCAGAGGTATATATAGCAACCAAATTAATTACCAACGAGCTATGGTAGAACGGTCCGTCATCACAGTGGCCTGAATATTGCTACAGTCACTTGAAGCAAAAAACCTGTCACTACAAATTTCTTAGCTAACATTCACA
Organism: Proctacanthus coquilletti; assembly: GCA_001932985.1. Classification (NCBI taxonomy): domain Eukaryota; kingdom Metazoa; phylum Arthropoda; class Insecta; order Diptera; family Asilidae; genus Proctacanthus; species Proctacanthus coquilletti. The sequence goes on from MNCL01000332.1 coordinate 59,638, forward strand.
ACAATATCCTGCTGAAATATTCGTTCTTTACAGGCTTAACTAGAATTATCATAACAAATAAACAACTACAAGAACAGTGCAGCTAAATAAGTAAACTACTTAACTAGTGAAGATATACTATAAGCTGAAAATCTAATTTTTATAGTCTTCCACAACTAAACTATTATTTGATAATTCAAGTTTGAAAGTTTTAAGTAATACACGCGAAAACATTATATAAAACGAAATAACATGCGCAACCCTAAATAAATGTCATTTTAATAATAATTAAGGAGTTATTATTTCTTATAATTCTTTAAGCAACTTCCGCTCCAATGAAAACTTCGTACGCTTAATAAGCATCTCACGCACCTTCTACATTTATTCACCTGGCGTAATCACAGGTCAAGCGTCCCAGCCGGTTACTCTTATCAGATCAATCATTATTGATTTCATTTAGATTTTGGTTTTAGATCTGTCCGTTCACCGTTGGTGTCGCTACGGGGTCATTAGGTCTTGCGATAACACACATAGAGTGAAAAGTACGTATTCAAAAAGAACGAACAAACAACAAACAACATCAAACTCAATAGTATGAAGATGAACTCATATATATTACGTGGTGGGACCGACGCTTGTCTTTTCATTTGGTCCATTCTGGTCATCGGTGACCACACAAATTAATTAATTATGCAAATACGTATATAACCTCAATTTTATTTTTAGCCATAAACAAAGTAATGTTCTGAAGAAAACAGAATTTTTTGGAACTTAAATATACTTACAAATTATTTTATGTATAGAATATAAATTTCAGTAATGTTCCAGTTTATAAAAAATAATAGTTTTCAATGGAAAGAAGTATATAGAATATAACTTGAATACTTTCATTCCATGTTTATGACGCTTTTGCTTCAGAAATTGTCAAAAAATAATGCATCATTTGAAGGGCACCAAGGGTTTGTCAACACATAAAATTTAGCATTAACTATGTTTACAATTTTATTGATCTTCTTCAATCTATTGTTTTTATCATTTTCTTCATTGTTGCTAAAATGAAAAGATTGCAAGTATCGTAAAAATCATATTTCAAACCGATTTCTGGACCTTACAATTTTTGGAATTCGTTTCATCTGCAATCATCTGAAACATCTGGTCCGTGACAAACAAAAAATAAAAACCTTGCACTTGATTCCATAAATATTGTACGCTCAAGGGAGACGATTCAGAAAATGGCATTAGGCTTGTTATTTTTGCCAGAAGGATTTGACCATTCGATGTTATTATTTTCAAAAGAGCAATCTTTATTTTCATGCTAAACATCTTGCCTTTCAATGTAACAATCCATGTGTTAACTACTTTCGTTTTGTGCAATTTGCTGTAAATCTTCAGAAGAATCGCTTGAAAAAGATTCTGCAGGTAATATGGTTTACGCGCGCTTAGAACGTGTGGGTGAAGTATGCAAAAATGGTCGTTCCAATCATCAATTGAGGAGCTCAAGTATTAGCGTAACAATATAATCTTACTCCTTTGAAGAACAATCATGGACTGTCTAAATTATTCAAAATTACCGTTCAAACATATTTTCTACCTTTCTCAATCATTTGTAAAATTTCTTGGAAAGATGAACTGCACCACGAGGCCACGGTGGTCACCAGTAAGAAAATTGTACTGTTAGCAATATTATGCCATATTGCCGTATTGTATTTTAATACAATTCTTTATCATTATAAAATTGTTAAGATAAAATTTATATTGTAGCCCACTGGTGCAAGTTAAAAAATTCGCGTGACAGCGAAAGGGTTAGTGACGTGATTGACGACTCACTAAAACGTTTCGGGAACGTTTTTGAGTCCGCATAGCATCCAAACATATTTGTAATGTCCCGTAAAGGTAATTTTCACAATATCTTTTGAGTGCATATCAATTTTATGGAATCCACTCGCCAAATCCAAAGTGGAAAAATATAAACACTTACTTAACTTGTCTAGTGCTTTCGTAATGGATATTTATCGCTAATTCTTTTTTCATTTAACCTCCTATAATCTACAATTAACCGCCACTTTCTCGTGCCGCTACCGTCTAGTTTTTTGCACACAATCCACACGGGTGCATGCCAATATATTTTAAATATATTTATTTTCTTATTTCTTCTTTGTGCACATAGTGGTAACAGTAAGAATTAGTATAGATAGTTAATTCGTCAGGATTTACTATTTATGCTTAATTTGATTGGTAAACGTTAATTTGTCCCCTACTTTAAAGAATATCTCTTCAAACTCTTTGAACAGTTTCCTGATTGTTTTATTTTTCTCCTTAGTTCGGATATAACATGTTATAGTTAATTAGTTGAATAAATTTTTTACAATAGTATTGTTCTGTTTTGAGGGGATGATCTAGGATTAGGGTCTGTTTCTTGTCGGATTTACACTTCGATGATATTGTGACAATTGTTAGCCTTGGCTTTATTTGTATGTCTCTTAAATAGATCTCTCCATCGAGGAGGCTGACTTTAAGTTTAATCGAATACTTCGAATTTACCGCTACGATAGTTTCGTTTAGAGCAAAATTTTATTTAAATATTAACTGGATAACGAAATTATTTTTAATCAGGACTTTATTGGTTCGAACGACCTTAGCCCCTATTTCTGTTCAGATATTGAGTCCAAAAGTCCATCGAAATTGTTATAAAATTTGAGCTCTAAAAATCGCTTCTCTCTAGGTTGGTTAATCTTTGTTGTTGGTTATTGTAGTTCTAGTGATAGGTTCGGTTTGCCTTTGGATTAGGCGAGTATATTTGGATATGAGATAGAAGAAACCGGTGTTTGTTAAATTATATATATTTCCGAGACTAATATCGAGGGAATGGGAATAAAACTGATCAGGTTGCTGCTAATAGTGATCGTCAACAATTTGGTTTTCTGCATTAACGTCGCTGATTTGTAATTTAATTCGTTGGCGTTAAACAGTTTTTCTACTATAATATTGGGATTTTTCCTATAGTGTGGATTATTAAAGTTGTCAATATATAAAACAGATTTTGGTCGGGATCGTATTGCTATTGGTTATCGAGAAACTTGAAATGACCATTGCCTATTGAAACCATTAGATTGCGTTCCCCAGATTTCATTATGAATATTTCTAGTAACCGGGATATTAAAATTATTGGAGGATCTATTCGGGTGGAAATTGGACCTGTTGCCTGCCCAAGTTATTATTACTGTAGGGGGAACTTGGAACTTAAGTAAGGCCTTACTTGTTGGGTGGAAAAACTGAAGGCATTTGAGGAAGCTTAACCGCAAATGCATTACTAGGACTCTGTGAAGATGCAGACATTCTCTCGTGGAACTGTAAACTTTATTAGCCTTCATTTTTTAAATAGGACATATTTTGTTCCTTAATACAATTCAATGGGGTCCCATATACATATATTCAAGACTGTATTTGCTTGTGTTTCGATTTTCTTTTGAATGACTCGCAGAAGAATTCCGAAACACGGTGTTCCACCTGTGGGTTTTACGTAAGTTAAAATCTCTTCTATATTTTTCAGAAATTCATGCAGTAGTCGCGAATTCCTATCGAAATATGATAAGTCTTAATTAAGTCGAATGTATCGGCTGAATTCACTCCCGTGTTTAGATTTTCTTATAACATATTAGGGCTTGCGCTATTATTGTTTCTCGTGTAACGAGGAGTTTGCGATGCGTGCTATTGCCGTATCCCTGCTACTGGGGTCCTTGCAATGTTCTTCTGAATATTCAGGCACAATACTCCGAATTACATAGATTTTTCACTCACTCCCGATTGAATTTACTAATTTGCGTTCCGCTATCCTGTTTCGATTTTTCTCTTCGATATACTTTCGAAATTTAAACTTTACTTTAACTCTCTGCGGTCAGATATTCCAATTCCACGCCCATTGATATGCACCGTATCCAAGTAAAGATTACGAATAAAATTTCAAGTGTATAGCTTCATTTTTCTGGACAGATGAAAAACTGAATAAATGAAAAATTTAACTGAATGAATATTCGAAATATCAATCCCATTATTTTACTTTGTTACTGTACCGAAGCGCCTGAAAGGCATAAATTGTAATGTCCAGCAGTACTGGACATACGACCGCAAAGGGTTAAGGATAGGGCCTTTCGTCTATCCTACCGACTGCGTCAAATATGAAATTCGAATTGCAGTCTAATAGGTAGAGTGGTTTTTTGGAATTGAAATTATTTGCTTGTTGGGAATGGGTCGAGCTGAGCTATCCATCTGGGTCACAGAGAGTCTTGCTGTTAGGTTAATTGATGCTGAATCAGTTACTGGTTCGGTGATTTGCGGTTCAGGTACCTCTCCTATAACACGGTAGATAGATTCCTAGAAAATGCCGTGTTATGTGAAACCGTGTTATATGAAACCCAAAGCAAGTACGAAAAGGGGGTTAGGTTCCGAAAACTTATTGAAAGCAAATATTTTTTTTGCAAATCCACTCAAGCAAATTCGTTTTCATTAAAGATATTAACACATGTATATCAGAAAACTTTTCATTCCAACATTTGCTTCCCTATCACTGCGCAGTACAAACAAACATAAATGGTTTTTAATTTGAAAGATATCACCTTCATACTCGGGATCCTTTCATCATTTGCGTTTTCTCTCTTTAAAAAACCTGTAGATTTCCTGATATGGCAATTTTGCAACTTATGTGCCCAAAGTGAGTAATTGAAGTCTCTTAATAGATACATAGATACGTTAAATAATAGGTATTTAGGTTTCGATCCGTTAGAAGTATTGTGATGGCTCCTGCTAATACAGGTAATGACAGAAGCAGTAAGATTGCTGTAATTACTACTGATCATACAAATAGTGGTATTCGATCAAGATTGATTCCAGTAGATCGCATATTAATTACTGTTGTAATGAAGTTTACGGCACCTAGAATTGAAGATACACCTGCGAGGTGAAGGGAGAAAATTGCTAGGTCAACTGAAGCTCCTCCGTGGGCAATTCCTGCTGACAGGGGAGGGTATACTGTTCATCCTGTTCCGGCTCCGTTTTCTACTATTCTACTTACTATAAGTAATGTTAATGAAGGTGGTAGTAACCAGAATCTTATATTATTTATTCGTGGGAAGGCTATATCTGGAGCTCCTAGTATTAGGGGTACTAATCAGTTACCGAACCCTCCAATTATGATTGGTATTACTATAAAGAAAATTATTACAAATGCATGGGCGGTTACGATTACATTGTAGATTTGATCATCTCCAATTAGTGAGCCAGGGTGACCTAGCTCTGCACGAATTAGTAGGCTCAGAGATGTTCCTACTATTCCTGCTCATGCTCCAAATATGAAATATAATGTTCCAATATCTTTATGATTTGTTGAGAATAACCATTGTCGCGATCAGGTGGCTGAAGGTTTAGGCGGTAGATTGTAAATTTATTTATGAAAGTTATTTCTCTGATCATGGCTTTACAGTTACTATG